>PVIC010004124.1:0-64588 GCA_004025085.1 Thryonomys swinderianus
AAAAAAAAAAAAAAAAAAAAAAAAAAAAAAAAAAAAAAAAAAAAAAAAAAAAAAAAAAAAAAAAAAAAAAAAAAAAAAAAAAAAAAAAAAAAAAAAAAAAAAAAAAAAAAAAAAAAAAAAAAAAAAGAGAAGAAAATAGAAGCTGCTGGTGCAGTATCATAAACTTTTTCTGAAGGAGAAAAAAAATATCAACAGGGCTTCAGATTATTTTCAATATACTTTATATTTTAATGTCCACTATTAAAGATGTCAGACCAAAAACTGTTTAAAAAGGGGGGAAAAATAATTTGCAAAGGGTTAAGAGTTTAAAGTGTTAACATTTTTAAAAAGTAGAAAACCAAAACATCAGCAGATACTAACTGAGAACCATAAAATAAGTCAGATGAAAATTTAGATCTAAATAATAAAATAACCAAGATGAAGATGTATTTAGATTGGCCACAGCAAAAAAGACGGCAGAAATGAGATAGGTCAATCAGAAAACACTCAAAAAGAGCAGAGAAGAAGAGCACAACAGGCATATGAGACATGGTGAAATGATCTATTATTCATGTCACTGGAATCCGAGTGGACAAAGCCTAGGCCAGAAAAAAAGCAGATGGAGAGATAATTGCTTAGAACATCCCAAAACTGATAAAAGATATCAAACCACAGAACCAAGATTTACCAGGAACACACAAGGAGAATATAAAGAAAATTATACCTAGAAACAGTACAGTAAGACTGCTGAAAAGAAGATTTTAAAAAATCCTGTTACTACTGAAAACAGACATTATCTGCAATGACAAAATAAGACTCTGATAGAGATTCCAATATATTTGATGATACACATGCAATACAGTTTGGTCCACGCTTTCTTATCATTCAGTTTCCTAAAGGAGACTCAACAACAATAAGCTTCACACACACACACACACACACACACACACACACACACACACACCCTCAGCTGTTGAAAGATCAAATATCTGGCAGTGTTATATACTTCCAACTTAAAATACTATAAATTCTTAAAAGGTATTATTTTGTGTGAATTTCATAGCACTGATTATTAAATTGATAGTATATGCAATTATAACATCACATTACCTTTATATTAAGGAGCACTTTGGGGAATTCATATTACTTTGGTATTGCCTGAAAGTTTAATATACATGTATGGTGATATTATTTCAATTAATCTTATAAACATTTTAGAAAGTGCCACATAAGGTAATGTATACCTGTGATCCCAAATATTGTGGGAGGCTGAGGCAAGAGGATCACAAGTTCAGGGCCTGTGTAGACAACTGAGACTCTCTCAAAAGCAAAAGTACTGGGAAAGTAGCTCAGTGGTACAGCACCTGCCTAGCAGACATGAGGCTCTGGGTTTGATCTGCAATACGGGGTTTGGAGGTAAGGCACACGGAAATATCTATAGTCATTTAAAATTTACATTATATGTATTCTTAGTATTATATAAAAACATACGTAAATTTTTGCTCATGCCTATAATCCCAGCACTCAGGAGGCAGAGGGAAGAGGACTGCTGAGTTTGAGGCTTGCCTGGGCTGCAGTGAACCCAGGGCCAGCCTGCACTACAAAGTGAGATCCTGCCAAAAAAAAAAATATATATATATACACACACATACACACACATGCACAGACATGCAAATTTTTGGAATTTGGGAATTCAGATGAAGTATTTAAGAAAAATTCAATGGAGGCACTTAAAATCTAAACATTTTTAAATTATAAAACACTAATATTAACCCCACATAAAAGAAATACTGTTTCAATTGACAAAATAATTTATGATTGAAATTTATAAAACTTATATTTCTGACATAGATGTTTTGTTTCTTTAAGACAGGGTCCTGTTATTCTGCCCAGACTGATCTTGAACTCACTGGCTCAAGTGATCCTCCTGCCCCAGCCTTCTGAATATCTGGGATTATAAGTATATGCCACTATACCCAGGTTACAGATGTTTTTAGAAGTAGAAAATATCTCTATAAAACATCTTAGACACAACAGTAGCCTGTAGGCAAAAAATAAAATAAAGTTTTTACTTGATACTTCTATTAAAGGTAATTCATTATGGAGAGGCGTGTTTTTCCTACTTAAAGAATTTAACATGATTTAGATTCTCATTCCTTTATTTTACAAACTTTTTTATTTTTTTAAATTGTATTGGGCCTTCACACTAAACTGCACTAAGTTGCTAAGGCTGGTCTCAAATTTGCAATTCTCCAGCCTCAGTCTTTCAAGCAGCGGGAATTACAGGCGTGCCACTGATCCTGGTTACAGATGCAAATTTACAAATCAAATTTTCTTTTTCTTTTCTAGTCCTAGGGATCATACTCAGGACCTTGTGCTTTCAAGGCAGGCGTGGTGTTACTGAGCTAAATCTCTAGTCCCAAAAGAAATTTTCTTTAAAAAACAAAAATTAACTTGTAATAATAAATTATGCTTTTATATTCATTATGTTTTACATGACTATTTAGTAAGTGATGGGATTATAAGCTATAATCATTGTATTTCTTTTTAAATGAATGCTTAAACAGGTAGAGTCCATATTTAAAAAGCTATAGAACAATCAATAACTTAGACATGATCCAGAAATTCAAGATAAGCTTGCTGGCAAAGACTAAGTAATTGCATTAAAAGTACATGATTAACATTACATCTGGATTTACTGCTTGAACAAGTTGGATTAGACAAACACCCTTAACTAGTGAGAGCAACAGTTTCTTCACATGGGAAATCTACTTTAATGAGTCTATATAAAGCATGTTTCTTATCACAGAAATAAAGAAAAATGATTAAAAGTTTTTCTGAGTTTTGGGATCTAATAACTAACAGCATGGTTTCAGATCTTTGAAGTCAAAAGAAGACTTACAAAAGAGGTACTGGCACAGTCCTTTCTAACAGACTGTGTAGGAAAGCAAATAAAAAAGAATGTAGTAGAGTAGATTGACAAGTGGAATTAGAAACCAAGGAAGGGAATGCTTCAAAGTGGAAGTAGTCACTCCAAATCAAAATCTGCTAAAAGGTCAAGTAAGAAGAGGATTGAGGGCCAGAGATTTAGCTCAGTGGTTCTGGCGCCTGCCTCACAAGTGGAAGGTCCTAAGTTTGATCGCTGGTAACCATATACCACAGTGCCAGGCGTGGTGGCTCATGCCTGTAAACCTCACACTCAGGAGGCAGAGACAGGAGGATTGCTGAGTTCAAGGCTTGTCTGGGATACATAGAGAGCCCAACCAGCCTGAACTACAAAGCGAGACCCTGTCTCAAAAAAAAGAAGAGGATTGAAAAATGTCCCCTAGACTTTATGATACAATATCACAGGTAATGGAGCCATATGTTATTATAGTCTCTGACCCAATATTGCAGTCTCAAGGCAGATTCAAGTGGCTGAGAACACTTCAAAGGAAAAGAAAATTGCAAAGGGTATAATTAATTAAATGAAAGGAAAAAAAATTAAAGGTAGAAAAATAATTCATGAACTTTACTATCTTAAACTTTTGAAAAGAAAATTGAAATAACTGCTAACATTACTAATACTAACATCAGGCACCTGAATAACAATTCATGGTAAGAAGTTTTTAATTTTTCCACTGTTTTAGTATAAACTCACCTTGTTATTTTCAGGATCTTATATTTAGGTCTAAATTACTTTTTTTTTTTTTTTTTTTTTTTTGCAATACCGGGGATTGAGCTTGGACCTTTGTGCTTCCAAGGTAGGTGCAGTACCACTTGAGCTAGATGCCCAGCCCTCTAAATTACATTTCTGCATGTTACTTCCCTAGAACTGAAAACCAAAAGAAATCCTTCATACTGAGGTTCTCACTTTCACAAATGATCCTCTGGCAACAATAGTTTAGCAACTCTCAACTCTTTTAGGTACAAATGCCAACTAGTGATAAAATTAAGAAAAAAAGCAGCTCCCTCATCTGAGGTAGAGATGTCAATTATTGCTTCCACCCAAGATGGATACATGAAGCCTCCAATGTAAAGCACTACATAAACTTTTCCTTTAAGCATATCAGATTAGATTTCAATGGATAATTGACCCAAGTTCAGACAAATTCTCTGAGTTGTAAGGTTTTAGATGATCAGGATTTTGTATGGTCACACAAATTCAAAAGCCAGTATGGTATTTTTAAACTTTCAAATAGAGAAGTGGGCCGGAGATTTAGCTTAGGAGTTCCAGTGTCTGCCTAGCAAGCACAAGATCCCCAGAAACCACACACAACAATACCGCCAATGATGACACACGCCCACCAGCAATCAGTACCACATACCACAATGCTGGGCGTGGTGGCTTATGCCTGTAATCTCAGAATTCCAGAGGCAGAGGCAGGAGGATGCTGAGTTCGAGGCTTGCCTGGGCTACACAGTGAGCTGAGGGCCAGCCTGAACTACAAAGCGAGACCCTGTCTTGGAAAAAGAAAGAGAAAGGGGGTGGGGGAGAGAAGGAGAGAGAGAGAGAGAAAAATGGGCTGGGGATTTAGCAGTGGTTCCAGTGCTTGTCTTGCAAGTACAAGGTTCCAAATTCAATTCCTGACACCAAAAGAAAAGAGAGATGAGAGAGACAAGAGAGGATTCACAGGCAAGGAGAGGAACAGATGTTTTCCCCTGAGAAACAAAAAGTTAAGGGGAGATCTTATGTTTATATTTTTTCCTTTCCCTCTTATTTCTCAATTGAATAGTTACTAAAATAAGAAAGATAAAGGGAAAGAAAACATTTGATGATAGTAAAAAGGAGAGAAACAAAGCTTATGTATACAGCGGCGGGGAGTTGTAGGGTGGGCAGGGGAATGGTAAAAAATGAGA
Organism: Thryonomys swinderianus; assembly: GCA_004025085.1. Taxonomy (NCBI): domain Eukaryota; kingdom Metazoa; phylum Chordata; class Mammalia; order Rodentia; family Thryonomyidae; genus Thryonomys; species Thryonomys swinderianus. The sequence continues at coordinate 4,819 of PVIC010004124.1, forward strand.
ATTAAGTCATTTCATGTACTGGTACAAATTCTCAAAGTTCATTGTGATTATGACATATATATAATGTCCTGGGCCGGAGATTTAGCTCAATGGTTCCAGCGCCTGCCTCACAAGCGCAAGGCCCTGAGTTCAATCCCAGTAACCGCATACAATGCTGGCCATGGTGACTCATGCCCACCAACAATCAGTACCACAAACCACAGTGCCGGGCGTGGTGGCTCACGCCTGTAACCCCAGCACTCGGGAGGCAGAGGCAGGAGGATTGCCAAGTTCCGGGCTTGCCTGGGGCTACATAGTGAGCTCAGGGCCAGCCTGAACTATAAAGTGAGACCCTGTCTCAAAAAAAAAAAAGTACTAATAAAATCAAAAAAATAAGAAAGATAAAGAGAGAACATTAACTATTCAGTCTACAAAATGAAAGAGAAAGAAAAAGAAATCCACTAAGCAGTAAACACCTATATTCAACGAGCACAATGAGCATATATGAAATGAATCAATGGGTCTTGGTTTGCACATGCCTCCAGCAGTATTTACTACTGTAATGAATGAGGGTCTAAAAGTTTAATGACAGATTTTTCATTCACCATGGACCCAAATATCAACAAACTGTTTGTGTTGGTCAGCCAAAACTACTTTAATTTATTTTATGGGAAATTATCTTAAAAATAACTTTAACTTGGGCTGAAGATTTAGGTCAGTGGTTCCAGCGCCTGCATGGCAAGCACAAGGTCCCTGGTTCGATCTCTGGTAACTACATACAACAACATTGGCAATCAGTACCACATACCATGGTGCCGGACATGGTGGCTCATGCCTGTAATCCCAGCACTTGGGAGCCAGAGGCAGGAGGATTGCTGAGTTTGAGGCTTGTGTGGGCTTCGTAGTGAGCTCAGAGCCAGCCTGAACTACAAAGCAAGACTTTGTCTCAAAAAAAACCAAAACAATAGGAAATATCCAAAGGAAATTTGGTGTGGGAACCTAATGAAAGGAAAGAATAAATATGATTCCAAAAGAAAATAAAAGAGCATGTATATGGTGGGGATAGGGATGTGGGTAAAAATGAGAATTACCTTGTGTCATATATTGGTACAAATTTCCCAATGTTGTGTGGGATTGTGAGCTGGATATAAAATGTAACAATAAAGAATTCAATTTAAAAAGAAAGCTTTAACTTTTGTAAATTTTTGTGGTCAGAACCTAACCTCTACTTCCAATGCAGCTTTTCTACAAATATCTGGTTATTTTCTTTTGCTCACACTCACTACAGCAAAGTTCCTGCAATTACATCCTAACAAGTTCTCTAGAAATTTGCTTTCTCCCTTTGAATAGACTTCTATTCCTTATTTTTACCTTCTACTGTACTTAAGTGATCCTCTTCATCTATAGGAGGTTTTTTTTACGAATAACAGAACAGAGTGGTGAAAGGTACTAAAGCACTATAGGTAAGAGACAAAGAATCAGAGAGATCTGCTATCCCTAAAATGGAGAAAATATTACCTTCCTCATAATGTTATTATGAAGATTAAATAAGATAACATACATTAAACACTCAGTACTATGCTTAATACATAGTGTTATAATTAATAAAAGTAATTACTACCAGAACTAGATTAGCTCAAATTTCTTCATGAATATTTTATAAAATATTTCCAAACGAACAAATTTTTTTTCTTTTTCCTGAGAAAGCGTCTCACTTTGTAGTTCAGGCTGGCCCTGAGCTCACTACGTAGCCTAGGCAAGCTTCAAACTCAACAATTCTCCTGCCTCTGCCTTCCAAGTGCTGGGATGACAGGCATGAGCCACCACACCTGGCACTGTGGTATGTGGTACTGATTGCTGGTGAGTCTCCACGCCTGATATTGTTGTATGTGGTTATGGGAGATAGAACCAAGTACTTTGGTGCCTGCTAGGCAGGTGAAACCACTAAGCTAAATCTCTGATCCAACAAAAATTTTAAAAGCAGAATTATATATAAATTTAAAAATCATGGTCTACTTTTCCATTTTACCGACTCACAAAATTAATTCAGTACTCCAGATCAGGTTTGGGGCAAAACAACAATATTCCCAGTAATAACTAAAATAACCTAAGAAGTACTATGTATCCCTCTGACCCCCCAAAGTACTCTTCCTTCCAAAACTATTTTAAATGGTTGGTAAACCTTATCCACTAATGACAGTTAACTATCATTTAAGACAAAAGAACTTTAAAGGTTAATAACTTATAGTGATGAAAGTAACCTATAGCAAATTATTATATCTAATAAATGCTGCTTCCAGAATTTTCATATTTCAGCAATGACTTTTATATATACTATCTAATAAAAACTTGTGTCCTGATACTAACTTTTTTTTTTTGAGACAGGGTCTCACTTTGTAGTTCAGGCTGTCCCTGAGCTCAGTACGTACCCCAGGCAAGCCTCGAACTCAGCAATCCTCTTGCCTCTGCCTCCCGAGTGCTGGGATTACAGGCATGAGCCACCATGCCCGGCGATGTTAACTTCTAATACCATCTCTATGAGTTATATATATTCTATACAGACTTTTTAGATGGGGTGATCAAAATATGCAGCGAATGTTTAAATTTTTAAAAAATGTATGAGAGTAAGACACCGCCAATACTTCCTCTCAAAATACTCCTGCTCATTTTGAACACACTAATCCTATCATTTTTAGCAGTTTCTGAAGCAGTTCTGGAAGCCCTCTTTTGTGTATTTACAAAATATGACCAAAAAAAAGTGAATGCTGCTGCCCAGTGTCATCCAATGGAAAGGCAGGCTCATAAAAACATCACTGGGTCTCCTTATTCATCTTATTCTCCAAATCTGACACTATGCAACTTGTGGCACATCCTCAGCATTAAAATGACCATGAAAGATAAATGTTTTGAATCAAAATTAGCACATTGAAGCAACCACAACAGACAACTAAAGACCAGAAAAAGGACTTCCACAACTATTTCAGGAAGTGGTATGATGGAATAAGTGTGTTCAAAGTAGGAATGTATTTTGAAAGGGACTAATGGCAATGTGCCTTTTAACTATAAAACATTTAAATTCACATTTTAATATTCCCAGTATTTGTTGGTCATACTTCACACTTTCAGCAGAGTAGTCCTTAAATCCTTTAGTAAATGTGTAATAGTCATAAAAGAAATGCATTTAATAAACTAAATATTGGGCCGGAGGGTTAGCTCAGTGGTTCTGGCGCCTGCCTCACAAGTGCAAGGACCTGAGTTCGATCCCTGGTGACCACATATAATGCTGGGCATGGAGACACGCCCACCAACAATCAACACCGCATACCACAATGCCGGACGTGGTGGCTCACGCCTGTAATCCCAGCACTCGGGAGGCAGAGACAGGAGGATTGCTGAGTTCACGGCGGCTTGCCTGGGCACCATAGTGAGCTCAGGGCCAGCCTGAACTACAAAGTAAGACCCCGTCTCCAAAAAGCAAAAAAAAAAAAAAAAAACTAAATATTAAAATAATACTTGAATTTCACCTTAAATAAAATGTTCAAAAGCTTTCATCTTGCTTTTTAATAAAACTATTAGATTAACAAGTTTTTCATGGTGGGAAAGGTATTAAATCCTGTATGAAAAATAAACAAAAGAGCAATTTTTTAAAAAGAAAAAAAACTTTCACATCTACCTTTTTGTAAAGACATATAAAGCTAACAGCCACTACCTTGACCACTAGTAAAACATATTTAACACTTGTGAAACAATTAACAGCTGTTGAAGCACTCTTAAATATGTTCCATTTAATTCTTTTTTTTTTTTTTGAGACAGGGTCTCGCTTTGTAGTTCAGGCTGGCTCTGAGCTTACTATGTAGTCCAGGCAAGCCTCGACTTAGCAATCCTCCTGTCTCTGCCTCCCGAGTGCTGGGATTATAGGCATGCGCCACCATGCCTGGCATGTTCCATTTAATTCTTACAACCATATAAGCCAATCACAAAAATTTTTATTCTCATTTTGTAGAAATGAAATTTGAGGGTATTAGAGTAACCACATATAAAGAGTAAGACCTAAATGTTCTGATTTCTACTTTAAGCCCTTTCCACTTCCTCACTATTTCTCATTTGGATCATTAACAATGTTGTATAACTGGGATTTGAATAATGATTATGGTCAAATGGAAAGAAAAGAACATTAAACTGGGATAGTGGATAAAATTTTTTAAAAGTATCAGTTATACTTTATATTTAAGAGGGGGTTTTGGTTCAAAAATATTTAATATTTTAAGAATTTAATCACAGAGAACACAAGAGATTATGAGGAAATGAAGACACTTTTTTCTTGTCTTGAACTTGAGTCATAATGGCAAATTACAACTTCTTTTACAGAAGAATTGTGCTGGCAGTTGTGTCCTAGGGAATGGTTTCATAATCCTTACTGTATTTTATAAATAAATACGGTTACCAAAAAAAAAAAAAGATTTCCTTTAGATAGAAATAACAATTTTCTAAAACAGAGCAACTCAAAACTTTTCAGAAACAAACAAAAACTGCAGCTTATCACCCAACATATATATCTTTACTAATATACAGGATTTATAAAGGGTCTCATTTTGGTAAGAGGAAAGAAGAGACTAAAAGAAGTAATGATATTCTTACAAAGAGATGTGAACCACTGGAAGAGTGAGTACAGATGAAGGCTCTACATGGTGGGATCAGGCATGGTTTGAAAAGTAACAGCATCTTCCTGTGTCTTACTTATTAGAGATGAATGAAGCATGTTCATGAGAATAAATAAAATCATACACTTTTAGAGATTTTCCTCAAGGTCAAAGTTAATAAACATAATCTTTCCTTTAAAAAAACAAAAAGCTAGTATTTTGCTACTGTGACTTAACAGCAAAACTAAGGCAGGGGAAAAAAATAATTCCCAATCTCCCCAAACTCTTGAATTCATATGGCAAAGCCATTTCTTTTCAGCTCTGTTACCTAAAGGTATATAACATATGGTGCTAGAATTTAAAATAATACACAACAAGAATTTAAAATAAGGTTCAACTACATGAACCTTATTTTGAATGAAGAACTACATTGTTCTTCATTCATTTTCTGTGTGTGATAATCTCCTACATTATTTAAGTCTTAATAGTTACCTGAACCTCTGAATTGGAGTCAACAGGCTGTAGTGAAAACCAAGTTTCTTTGCCACTATGGTTACACAAGTCTTCTTTTTTGATGGCTACTTTTCCTATAGAACATAAATAAAATAATATGAGAAAACACATATTGCATAATCCTACTGGTCATTAACACTTTACATATAATAGTTTGTAAACATAGAATAATTTATTCCTGTTGACAGCAAGATCCCATTTTAGGGCCAGGGGTTTAGCACATTGGTGCCTCGCCTGCCTTCCAAATGCAAGGATCAGAGTTCAATCCCTGATATGGGAGAAGGGTCCATTTTATAAAATTTCTTCCTATAAAGAATTAAGAAGTACTTCATTTCTATTTGGGTCATTTTCAATCAGAAGAGTACCCAAAAACTCAGTCCTATTTATATGGAATTCCATTTTTTACTACTTTATTTAGATTCACATTTTTTATCTTCAATACCATTAGTTTAAGAAGCTGTCAGTAAAAGTAGCTAACCAGTCTTTCCAGTTCTTCAAAATAGTGAATGAACCATAAGTTCTGGTTAATTTTGAGCAAATACAGAAAAAGGTTAGAAATTCCAACTAAACAAAAAAGGAGAAAGTATCCTACATCACTAACAAAAGTGAAAATTGTCTGAAAAACATTAATAAAAATTCACTTTATCAGAACATGACTACATTGTTTCAAGGTATACAAAAATCAAAGCTCTTCCCTAAAGAATGGCTACCTCTTAGAGAAAAGTACAACACAATGAGTAATATGAGAGAAAGAAACCAAAATGTTCATATCATAATGAACTATTTGCCATGTTGGTACAAAACATTTCCTTCCTCAATTCAAGTTTAAAGAAGTAGATACAGTTTTGCCTATGACTAACAATTCACTGAAGATCTACACAGTGTTTCAACAAAGGATATATAGTAAAGTTAAAAGCAAAATACTTGTTTTCAAATGACACTTTTCATTTTAAGTGTCTAAATTATATTTCATATCTTTGCATTTATGACATACCTGGTCTTCTAGTTCAACATTTGAAAACTTTAGGAAAACCATAAAGAAGTTTTTATGTCAAGATAGATCAATTTTGCTTATCAACTGGAAAGAGAAGAGAAAAACATAGAAAAGCTACAAAAAGCCACACTTCCTGAGTAGATATAGTGACTGTTTACACAACTCTGTTAATGTGTTAAAAAGAACTCACTACATCATATGATTTTATGACCATCTGGCTTTATTCTGAAATAATTTTAAACTTGGAGAAAAGTTACAAGACCAGTACACAAAACTTTCATATTATTTACCCATATTCTGTAACTGTTAACACTTTACAACATCTCCTTCCGATTCTGATATATATGATTCTTTTTTTGAACCACAGATAACCAAGTTGGAAATATGGTGTATATTTTAAAAGGATAAATTTTGTGATATATAAATTATCTCAAAGCTTTCATTAAAATTTTTAACAGTATTACTTTTGATAAGTTTACCTTACTACTTTAAACATACCAGAAAGACCACCTACACAAGTGTGATTCTAAGGAAAACATTAAAATACACTAGAATTTTATTACAGAATGGCATCTGCATTAGTATTACGAACTAAAGGAGACTTACTGACAATTCATCAACTATATGTATTAATACATGAAGTTTAAAGCAGGAACAATTTAAAATTAGTAAATTGTCCCTCACAACAAATAGGAACCTTTCCAACTTTAAAAACGTATTCTGGAGGGCCGGAGGGTTAGCTCAGTGGTTCCAGCGCCTGCCTTGCAAGCGCAAGGTCCTGAGTTTGATCCCCTGTAACCACATACAATGCTGGGTGTGGAGACACGCCCACCAACAATCAACACCACATACTACAATGCCGGACGTGGTGGCTCATGCCTGTAATCCCAGCACTCGGGAGGCAGAGACAGGAGGATTGCTGAGTTTGTGGCGGCTTGCCTGGGCACCATAGTGAGCTCAGGGCCAGCCTGAACTACAAAGCGAGACCCTGTCTCAAAAGCAAAAAAAAAAAACCAAACAAACAAACAAAAACATATTCTGGATACAATCTAATATGAAGATCAAGATCCTCACATGACTATATTAGATTTACAATTCATTTAAGTCTTGTAGCCAATGGCACTAGGAAAATATACTTAGTTCTTTTTTGGGAAATTTAAGATAAAAATGATGGAGAAGCAAATTATTTCACTGAATATGCAGATTAAAAGCCAAAAACAGAATTTAGGCACTGACCCAGTATTTCTTATACGGTTAAAGCAAATTAGGTTTATTCCTAAATCATATAAATGTTTTGATATATTTTACCTTTGACTATATAAAATTTCTAGCAATTCAATGTAGTATGAGGAAAATTATGACAAAGTAGTCAATATTATGTGATTATTATTATCATACTTCCAATTACCCTTGAATCCACAAAAAATAAATTATATGCCTGGTGTGGTGGCTCACGCCTGTCATCCCAGCACTCGGGAGGCAGAGGCAGGATGATTGCTGAGTTCAAAGCTTGCCTGGGCTACATAGTGAGCTCAGGGCCAGGCTGAACTACAAAGCAAGACCCTGTCTCAAAAAGAAAAAAAAAAAAAAAAACCCAAACAACAACAAAATAAAACAAGCAGGTCATGTACTGTACAAATCCTCAATATCAACTGTGATTACATGTATATAAAATGTACCAATAAAATCAATTTTTTTAAAAAGGGCATGTAATATAGCTCAGTGGCAGAGTATGTGCATATGTAGGTGAAGTTCCATGTTCAATCCTCAGTACTAATAGATAAATTTATTTAAGGTAATGCATAATATCTTTAAATTAAAAATATACTAAGAGCCGGGCGTGGTGGCTCACGCCTGTAATCCCAGCACTCGGGAGGCAGAGGCAGGAGGATTGCTGAGTTCGAGGCTTGCCTGGGCTACATAGTGAGCTCAGGGCCAGCCTGAACTACAAAGCGAGACCCTGTCTCAAAAACAAACAAACAAACAAAAATATACTAAGAAATATATCTATATATTCTATAGCTGCAGCACTTAAGATTTCTCACCTTTTTTGCACCTTGATAACTAGATTGTGTCCTCCCTCCCCAGAAAAAAGGCACAGATAACTAGGATATAGTTTTAAGGAATTGTTTTTGTTTTTTCCTGTGCTGGGATTTTTTTTTTTAAATGGTAGCAAATTTTTACACTTATTGAAGGTAGAAAAAAGAAACATGCTTGCAGAGTGACTTTGGGAACACAAAAGTAGGGGAAAGAGTACAGCCTACAGTATGATGGTGGGCTGTTATTAAGGGACGCAATAGCCCTGAACAGGGACTGAACCCACCAGGGCTTGTGCAGGGTAGGTAGGCACTCTACCACTGAAATATATCCCCAGGCCTGGTGTATTATTTCAACAAACAGAGTTTGTTTGTCATCTAGAAATATCAGCAGACTGTTAGTGAGGATGCCTATTCTACAATTTCCATAACTTTTAGTTTCATACATAATTTGTACATATGATATAAAGTTAAGCCCTCAACTTAGAAGTTTTAAAAACTTTTATTTAGAGATTAACTGGTTTAACCAATTAATTTCTTCATTCTACAAATTATTACACTGGCACACTATTGTAAAAGTTATTCTGGAGCTGGAGATTTATCTCAGTGGTTCCAGCATCTGCCTAGCAAGCACAAGGGCCCTAGTTCAATCCCCCGGTAATCACATACAACATTACTGGGTGTGGTGACTCAGGCCCACCAGAAATCAATATCACATACCACAATGCCAAGCATGGTGGCTCTCACCTGTAATCCCAGCACTCAGGAGGGAGAGACAGGAAGACTGCTGAGTTCAAGGCTTGCCTGGGCTATATAGTGAGCTCAGGGCCAGCCTGGACTACAAAGGGGACCCTGTCTCCCAACAACAACAACATCAACAACAACAAAAAAGAGTTATTCTGGTTTTCACGTTCCTCAAACAATGCCTACCTAACCAGTAATTCTAAAAACCACTGTGGAAATCCACCTGTTCTATTTATGATTTATGGTGCAGAACTTGTATCACTGGAAATGTTTTCTAGTCTGTCCCAGGTGCCTTCTCAAAAGAGAATCTGCTCAGCCTCACAGGTTTATTCCAGAAGCAAATGTTCTCTTCCCCTTATTCCATATTTCACATATGATTAATACTCAATGTCAAGAAGAGTTGAGTGGAAACTCTTTTTCTGCCTAGCTACATAAATAAGTCACCTGGTCTGTTGAAAAGAATTTGCAATTTATTGCCAGCTCTTATATCTAAGATCCTTTGTAAAATACAAGCTTTTCACATGTAAAGATTTAGTTACATGAGGGTAGCTGGCCTAAAGTAGAGAAGAAAGAACAGTTGATCTTTAGAAGCCAGACACAGTTAAGTAAAAATGACAGGAAACTAAAATACTTGAGATTATTAGATAGTGGGATGACTATAACAGATCCAGCATTTTATTAAATAATACAACGTATGAAAAAGAAACACGTCACCAACTCTAGGGAAAAAAATAGAGCAAAAGGACTGAGGAAGAGACAGGATATAGAGAGAAAAAAGGGTGAGCAGGTGAATGGGAAGGAAGCATGGGTAAAGGAAAAGAGAGGGACAGGGAACATTAGGATACATTTTTGAAATGCAAATAAGATCAAAGGAAAAAAATTTCATGATTATTTTTCATTTTGAGATATCATTAGGTAAACTGGCAGACATTAACCCTAAAACACAGGTAATACAAAAAGCACTGAAATGATAGAAAAAAACAGCACTTATTTAACGTCTACTAAATAGTAGACATTCTCATGTACTTTGTTAGTCTCCCTAACAGTCTTGGAGGTAGAAGATATAATCACTACCTTACAAATGAGAAAATACGAACATTTAAAAACCTGCCTACTAACAAGTGCTGAAGAGATACTGAAATCAATGTACCCCTGTTCATGTTCCTTCTGAAACAGACACTAATTTCTATAAATTAGTGTCAATTTTGTTACATATTAGCTGTGTAATCCTGAGCGAATTATTGATCTTAAACACTATTTTGGGCCTCAGTTTCCAAGATTATTTTATATTAGCATTTCTTTTAAACAAAGTTAATCCATTATTTTCACTAGCCATACAATCACCAACCACAAAAAAGAAAAAAAATTCAGCCAGGGCAAGCTTCCCAACAAATCATTTAAAGGTAATGTTTCATTTCCCTACTGTCCTGATAAACAGCAGAAACTGTGTATGTTACAAAGCAAACAGGGCTAGAGATTCAGCTCAGTGGTTCCAGTGTCTGCATGGCAAGCACAAGGTCCATGGTTTCCCATAACTACATGCAATAATACCAGGTGTGGTGACTCACACCCACCAGCAATCAGTACTACATACCACAATGCCGGGTGTGGTGGCTCATATCTGTAGTCCCAGCCTTTGGGAGGCAGAGGCAGGAGGATGGCTGAGTTCGAGGCTTGCCTGAGCTACATAGTGAGCTCAGGACCAGCCTAAACTACAAAGTGACACCCTGACTCAAAAAAAGCGCAATTGTACATAGCCGCCCACACACTCACCCAGATACTGCATTAGTTCCTTAAAATCAGACAAGAAGAAATACAAAAAGAAATAAAGGAACTGTGTGAGCAAGAGAACCATCTTTGTTTGTCCCTAAGTAAAAAATATTCTTAGCTTTCTAATACAACTTTTAACCACCAGTAAGTATTTTCTAACCATCAGTAAATATTGTGTCATTTGGTTCCATATTAAGTTATAATATATTCTCAGTAGTTCCAATCTTATACAGACCTTTTTCCTGCTTGGACACTTGTAACAGCTAGAAGAGTATATAAAAATAATCACAAGTAAGACTGCCTTTTCAAAACAAAGTGTACTAGCCACTGAACAAATTCTGGCAGTAAATGATGGCAACTTAGAACCAATAGCCATACTGAAGCCTGAAGTATATGGGGATTAGGTGGATGCCTTCAGGTCTCTGTGACAGACTGGTATAGCAATGGCCTCCAATAAATGATGCTTGCTGCTATGTCAGGGATTGTGCAGTCCCTTCCTGCACTGACACTCAGACTGGCTATAAGACTTCTTTTAGCTGCCAATGGAACATCAACAAATGTAACAGAGGTACACACGTAATAAATATCTGTGCACTATTACTTGTTCTTTCAGAACCCAAAGACTGTGGAAAGTAAGACCAGCCAGCACTAAAATCAGACTATCCACCACTGGTCAGCTTCCCAGATAACTCACTAGTGATCGCAGGTATCACTTTTTACTGATAGTTTTCAAATCTGCATCTCTAGCTCTTCTTTTCTCTAAACTTTAGATCTATATTTATAGCTGTTAACTAACATGTCCACTAGGCTATGCCCCAACAATATAAGTTTAACTAGCTTGCAACCAAAGTCTCTTCTACTCTTTTCACTCCCCATAAAAGTGAATGACCTCCATGTTTCCTATCTCAGTTAATGACACTCACAGAAACAATATATTACTTTCTATTGTTTCCCAGTAGTGTGGGTTAAATTCTGATCTGGTACATGCTAAAGGCAAGTACTATACCACTGAGCTATATCCCCACAAATATATATATATATATATATATATATATATATATATTTTTTTTTTTTTTTTTTTTTTTGAGACAGGGTCTCACTAAATCAACCAGGTTTACCCTGAACTTTAGCTCCCTCTGTCTCAACTCCCAGGTAGCTGAGTTATAGGCCCCTGCCACTGCACCCAGCTAACATTTTTATCTCTTCTCCTTCTCATTCCTCTCATCCATAGGTCCTATCTGAAAACTTTGGAGGTAAATTCGTTCATCTTTATTTCCACAGCCAGAAGCTGTATTCATTTTATTTGTTAATAGCCTCTTTTATTGGTCTCCATGCTCTAATCTCTCCATTTTAAACAACCTCTTATTGCCCATAACTTCCAAACTATAAATTCAATATGTATATATTATATTTAAGTGTAAAACATGCCATATATATATATATATGTATCATATACAGTGATATATGTTAAAGTCTCAAAATCATTGTCTATAAGAAAGTTTAAATTTTATGGCTTTTGAAATCTGGAATGCTTTTTAGGATCTACTATAGGTTGATGCCAATTTATATTCCCAGTCTTACCTTCTATCACTTCTTCCTACGTAATTGATATAGTACATAAAAATACATCACAAATTTTTTTTCACCTATTTCTGCTCATCACTATCACTCTATAATTCTTCTTCCTCTGTTAACCCTCCACCAAACTTAGTTATTTTTCCTATTACACTCCACAACAGACTCCACTGCCTCCAACAGACTCCGTTGCAAATAAGTTGATGGGGGTTGGAGATTTAGCTCAGTGATTCCAGCGCCTGCCTAGCAAGTGCAAGGTCCCTGGTTCGATCCCTAGTAACCAACCACATACAACTATACCGGGTGTGGTGGCTCATGCCTATAATCCCAGCACTCGGGAGGCAGAGGCAGAAGGATTGCTGAGTTTGGGGTTTGCCTGGGCTACATAGTGAGCTCAGGGCCAACCTGAACTACAAAGCAAGACCCTGTGTAAGAAAAAAAAAAAAGTTGAGCATTCTTGAGCCACAATTATGAAATGTTCTAAAATCTGAAACTTTTTTAACACGAACATGACATTCCAAAAGTTTCAGATTATGGTTTTTTGGACCAGAGATGCCCTGCCAGGCAAGTCTATGCAAATACTCCAAAGCTGAAATTGGAAACACTTCTGGTTCCAAGCATTTCAGAAACTGATACTCAATTTGTGTATCAGAGTACAAGACGAACCCTGATACCCTGGAGTCATTTTGACTTTTAATCATCTTAAAAGTCTGATCCTTTGTGCAAAAAAAAAAAAGTATCTCATAAAGTTTAACAGAATTGGGGATGGTACCTCAAGGATAACTCATGAATAAGGGTTTACTAGAAACTAGAAAGTGTGCATATAAATCTAGAAGCAGTCAGAAGGAGAATGACACTTTAAAAGATAAAACATGATGAAAATGCTTTTGCCTTGGCTTTCAACAAGCTGAATAAGCAATCAAAAAATCCAAAAATGACCCACAGGCAGATGAGCATAAAAGCTAAGACAATGCCTTCTGTGAGAGAGGTAGTATTTGTAGGTATAGTATCTGACAAAAGCTAACAGCTAATAAGAATGCTTAAGAATAAAAGAACTGGGCCGGAGGGTTAGCTCAGTGGTTCCGGCGCCTGCCTCGCAAGCGCAAGGTCCTGAGTTCCATCCCCGGTAACCACATATAATGCTGGGCGTGGAGACTCACACCCACCAACAATCAACACCGCATACCACAATGCTGGGCGTGGTGGCTCACACCTGTAATCCCAGCACTCGGGAGGCAGAGACAAGAGGATTGCTAAGTTCGCGGTGGCTTGCCTGGGCACCATAGTGAGCTCAGGGCCAGCCTGAACTACAAAGCGAGACCCTGTCTCAAAAAAAAAAAAAGAATAAAAGAACTGCAACGGAAAAGAAAAACAGGCCAAAGAACAAAGAAGAAAATAACATAGAACACAAAAATCTGAAAAACTCAAATTTCCTGAAAAATCAGAAAGATACAAATTAAATAATTATTTTTCATCTGGCAGTTTTTTTTCTTAATAGTAATAGCCAAGAATGGGCAGAGTGTGGTCAAACTATTCGGCCCATGACATGCTCAGGGTATTATAAATCAGTACACCATTTCTAGCGGCCAGTGTAGAAATATATAGAAGAAATCTAAAATATATTCAGTCTTTGACCCTATATTTTCACTTCTAGAAATTATCCTAAGGAAAAGGAGACATGCAAAAATTTGTGCAGAAGGATATTTGTTCATAGCAGCACCATTTAAAGTACCAAATATGTGGAAACATAAACACTGACCAATAATACATTTAAGACTTTATACAGCAAATATTTTTGTAAAATATTAATGATACATAGGAAAAATCTTGTATATTAACTAAAAGTTATTTGATTTGCCTTAAAATGACTTGCAAACTGCAAAAAGATAAGAAAAATACATTACCAGATTATAGAAATCTAAAAAGAAAGTTGTAACAATGAATATAGGTCATCCATTAAGGAGTTTAACAGCAAAAACAGAGAGACACTTGAAGTTAGATAAGTGCATAAAGTCAGGGCCCGGAGATTTAAACTCAAGTGTTTCCAGTGCCAGCCTAGTAAAGGCAAGGTCCCTTGTTCAGTCCCGATAACCACATACAACAATACCAAGTGTGGTGACTCACACCCACCAGCAATCAGTACCATATACCACAATGCTGAGCATGGTGGCTCATGCCTATAATCCCAGTACTCGGGAGGCAGAAGCAGAGGTCGAGGTTTGCCTGGACTACACAGTGAGCTCAGAGCCAGCCTGAACTACAAAGTGAGACCCTGTCTCAAAAAAAAAAAAAAAAAAAAAAGAGAGCATAAAGTCAGATACACCTTTATTTTTTAAACTGTAGATGACTTGAACATGTTTCAAATCAGTATGGAGAGATAGAGATGATAAAATTCAGGACACTAAAAAAAGAGAGGATAACATATACAAATTAGACTTCTACCTTGAAGCAATGACGAGGAATGTGACACATAATGCAGCCAGTTTCATTCCATGTTCATATATCACATCCAATCTCAAGATAATTCTTTTTTTTTTTTTTTTTTTTGAGACAAGGTCTCGTTTTGTAGTTCAGGCTGGCCTTGAGCTCATTATGTAGCCCAGGCAAGCTTCAAACTCAGAAATCCTCCTGCCTCTGCCTCTGCCTCCTGAGTGCTGGGATTACAGGCTTGAGCCACCAAGCCCAGCATTTGTGGTATGTGGTACTGATTGCCAGAACGGTACTGTTGTATATGGTTACCAGGGATCAAACCAGGGACCTTACACTTGCTAGACAGGCACCGGAACCACTGAGCTACATCTTCGGCCCCAACATAATTCTTTAAGAAATATATTTTGGGCTGGAGGGTTAGCTCAGTGGTTCTGGCGCCTGCCTCACAAGTGCAAAGTCCTGAGTTTGATTCCCAGTAACCACATACAATGCTGGGTGTGGAGACTCATACCCACCAACAATCAATACCACACACCACAGTGCTGGGTATGGTGGCTCATGCCTGTAATCCCAGCACTCGGGAGGCAGAGACAGGAGGATTGCTGAGTTCAAAGCTTGCTGAGGCTACATAGTGAGCTCAGAGCCAGCCTGAACTACAAAGCGAGACCCTGTCTCAAAAAAAAAAAAAAGAAATATATTTATTGGTCACATATGTACTGGTACTAATGCTGGGGAGAAAACATATAATTATTACTTTTACTAGAAAAAAATAGCTAAAAATGTATTTTTTAGATGAATTAATTATAAAAAATTATTTGAGATTTTTAAGTACTTTCAGAACATTTACTGTTAGATATTTTGTGAGATACAGTTCCTGCCTTCATAAGTACTACATTTGCTGTAGAAGTAAAATATCCCCCAAAGACTCACATGTTCAGAGGGGCACTTCTGGAAGATGACTGACTGGATCATGTGGGCACTATATCCATCACTGGACTAGTCTATTGATGAGTTCCTAGCTGAGTGCGCTGGTAGGAAGTGGGGCCCAGTCAGAGAGGTGAACTACTGGGAGCATGCCTTGGGAGGGCCTCTCTCATCCTGGCTCTCACTTTCTGCTTTTTAGCTGCTGCAATGTAAGCAGCTTTATGTCATGCCCTTCTGCCATGAAGTTTCTGCCTTTCAGTCAACCATGGACCGAAACTTCTAAAACCCTGAGTCCAATAACCTCTGATCCTCTGAGTTGCTGGTATTAGATATTTCATCCCAGAGACAGGACAAAATGAGTAACATAACATTTACCTATAGAACCTATATACTAAATGATGAACTAAGGAACAAACATAATGAGTACTATTGAAAAGGAATCATCTAGTAGTATAGAAGCACATATAACTAGGAGACCAGGAAAGATCCTTCTGAGGAAATGTCACATAAACCAAACATAACAAAATAAAAATGAAATTTACAAATGAACACAAAATTTTCATTTGTAAGAAAAGGGTTAAAAGGAGAAAGACTTCAGATATAGTATTCCAGTTTTCAACACTTTAAACTTACAAAATGAATGTTTTAATTAAAAATAATTATGACTAGTACCTACCTATACGAAGGTCTCTTTGTAAAACGTTCTTATCATAAACATAAAAAGACAAATACTGGAAAGTCCTTGGAATCTCAAAGTAAAATTCTTCACTAAAAAATGGGCTATAGAGAAAACAGAGAAAGTTTGTTACTGCAAATAATATCATATAATTAAATAATCTATTACTATAATGATAGTACTAATACTAAATATCACTTTCAAATTTGACTCTCAAAATTAATAATAGACTAAAATTCTGTAGAAAAAAACTTTAAGAATTCCAAATAATTCTCAATGCTAAGTTTCTGCTAAACTTCATATGAACCAAACTGAACTCAAAGATCCTCAGTTTTCAAAAATTCTTCCTCCTCCTCTTCCTCTTCTTCTTCTCCTCCTTCTTCTTCCATCTCCTTCTTTTTTTTGAGACAAGGTCTCACTTTGTACCCCAGGCTAGCCTCGAACTCAAGGCAATTTTCGTGCCTCTGTCTCCCAAGTGCTGGGATTACAGGTGTGAGTCACCATACCCAGTTTGAATGAGTTTTGGAAAAAAAGCTTTGTAGGACTCTTGTGGACAGAACACAGTAACTACCGTATCTAAGGATGGTCACCTAAAGTGAACCTACATGTGAACTGAGGAGTGTCATTCACAATACCATCATCTTTGAAATAAATACGTATGTGAAGCTGTATTAATCACAATAACACATAATACCTAAAATGGGTAATGTTATGTGAAATATTTACTTTTAAAATGTATTTAAAAATTTGAAACAGATTACTTTTAATCAATTTCACTGAGATACAAATTATGTAAAATAAATCCAATTTAGTAATATAGAAGTTGATACCCTTGGATACGTTTATAAGACTCCACCCCAATCACAATATACAGAACTGCTACCTCTCCAGAAAGTTCCTTTATGCCTTTCTACAGTTACTTCACCATACCTGCCACAGGCAAACAATCTAATTTCAACAGCTATAAATCCATTCTACAATTTCACACAAATGAAATCATAAATGTTCTCTTGTGTTCTGCTTATTTAACTAATTCCAATGGGATTTTTCACATTATTGCTGTGGAATATCCCATTGTATTCCACAATTCATTCTGCTAGTGATGTCATCTGAGTTTTTTCTAGTTTAAGCTATTAAAAATAAAGCTGTTGGGGCCAGAGATTTAGTTCAGTGGTTCCAGCGCCTGCCTAGCAAGCACAAGGTCCCTGGATCGATCCAGTAACCACATACAGCAATAGTGGGCATGGTGGCTCACACCCACTGGCAATCAGTACCTCATACCACAAATGATGGGCTTGATGGCTCAAACCTATATATAATCCCAGCACTAAGGAGGCAGAGGCAGGAGCATTGCTGAGTTCGAGGCTTGCCTGAGCTGCACAGTGAGCTCAGGACCAGCCTGAACTACAAAGAGAGACCTGTCTCAAAGTAAATAAATAAAGCTGTTAGTCAGGCATTGGTTGTACACACCTATAATACCAGCAGTTGGGAAGGCTGAGGCAGGAAGATTGCCCTGAGTTTGGGCCAGCCTAGGCTACACAGTGAGTTCAATACCGGAAGGGAGGGAGGGAGGGAGGGAGGGAGGGAGGAAGGAAGGAAGGAAGGAAGGAAGGAAGGAAGGAAGGAAGGAAGGAAGGAAGGAAGGAAGGAAGGAAATCTGAAAATAAAGATATAAAGAAGAAGAAATAGAGGGAAAAATTCCTTCAGAGGAAGAAATTCTTCACAGGAAGAAATAGGGGAAAAATTGTATATCCCTGAAATATAACTGGTCTAAAAAAATGATTCATGTTAAGTCAAGCTACATACTTTATCTGTCACATGCTTAATTCAACAACTCCCTTTACCCTCACTTTGACTCTTGTCTGTGATGAAAACTATTCTTTCAGTCTAGCTTTGCACCAGAATTATGACCACAAGCTGAAACAGGACAGAGGAGACATACTCTAAGTTTAGAGATTAGAATTTACTATGATACTATCAAAGCACAATTCACTTTCAAAGACAAGAAATACTTAGAGTTCACTGCCTGATGCACTACACTGAATTAAGTAACTTGCACAAAACTTGCATTAAAAATTTATTCTTAGAAAAATAAAATTCAGTAATGATGCACTCTGAAGGAAGATTTAGCCTAGAGAACAGAGGTATATAATGGTTGTTTTGAAAAACTTGAAAGACATCATGTGAAAGATGAATTAATTTTTCCTCCAGAAATCCAATTAAGAGGAATATACATTCTGAGGCAATGAAAAGCCACATGAAAGCAGGCACTGCATCTGTCTTGTTCTCATAGGGCAGTATATGAATAAATAGAATGCTAAGTTCTTGCCATGTAATAGTTTTTCATTTTTGATAATCATTAACCAATTATGCAGAAAAGCATTTTAAGAGTTCAGACAGTTCAAAAACCAAACAGGCTGTGAGAGGCAGTGAATTCTTTGGTCACTGGAACATTACTAAGCAGATGCCACATGATCACTTGTAAAAGCTACTGTCAAGAAGGAATCAAGCAAAAGGTATTGAAGCCCAGGTCAATGAACAGGCCCTTAAAATTCTTAAGATTCTGTAATTGTAAAAATAAATTCTCACTGTAGAAAACTTTCAAGTACAAAAAGAAAAGTTTCAAATGAAGAAAGTCTCACGGGTAATGATCTAGAAAATGCATAAAACTGATCAATGTATGAAACAATAATCCAATTTTCAACAAACCTTAAAGATTTTTCAACAACTTGGGTACGATAAACTTCTTCTTGGTCCAAATTTATAGTACAGAAACAATCTCTCATTTTGTTGGGTCCAAGATATGGCAATAAATTTTTTGCTTCACCTGTTGACACAAAAATTAAAACTGGTATTTAATATCATCAGTGGCTTCACGCTAAGCCTTAATCATACAAAAAATACAGTCTGAAAGAACATATTATCTGCAGCACCAGAAAACCAACTAGTGATAAGGAAAAAGCAAGTTGGCCTAAAGAAAGCCTGTAAAACTGAAGGGAGGAACCGTGAGGTCATACTGCATCACTACACCTCCACTAGGAAACAGCAATCCCCCTACTTGTGCTCTCCATTTTATTTCCCTGGCACTACCTCAAGGAATTATTCCACGATGAATCCCTTTCCTAAATCAATATTATCTTCCATTCTCCTGGACTGATACCATCAGCACATAAAGAAGTATGGATGTTTCCCAATTTAAAAAGAGCAAACAAAAAGAAAAATATCTCCTTTCACCATTTCCCTCTTGATGTCATTCCATTTCTAGACTTCCTTCTCAAAAGCATCATTTCTAGTCATTACCTACACTTTCTCACATCCTGTTCATTTTTTGACCCTCACCCATCAGCTTCAGATTCCACTATGACACAGAAACTACCTCAGCCAAGGTCACCAATGCCTTCCATATTGCCAAATCCAATGTTATTTTTCTCTTATCATACTTTGCTTTGCAGCACCATTTAATACAAGAGAATATTAACATCCTTTTAAAAAATGTCATTTGGCTTCCATAATACCATATTTCTGGCTTTCTTCCTTCACTGACTTTCTACTCACCCCCTTTTTAGCTCTAAATTGTTTTTATCTCTGAATGTTGTAACTACCCATGATTCAGTTCTGGACCAACTTTTCTTCTTTTTCTAAGTAAATTTCTGCAGTATAAGGTGTCAATGTGGATGTTTCCAGTTCTGCATCTCTAGGCCTGATCTCCTTGTCATAAGAAGTGAATACTCAACTGTCCCCTTGGATACTCAATAGGCAGCTTAAATTTAATGAGTCCCAGAAAAACCATTTGGTTTCCTTCCCTGAGAAAGAAAGACATGCTCTTCCCTCAATCAACCTTATTTTCCTTTCTTATTTTCACCATCCTACCCCATACCCAGTACATAAGCAATCCAGCAAATAAATCACAAATCCAACTACTTCTTTTATTCACTAGTATCTCGCAAATCCAAGTCACCATAATCTCTCATTTGGACAAACATGACAGTTTCCTAATTGGTATGTCTGCTTCCACTACTGTCCCTCCTACAATTCAGTCTTCAGCAAGAAGTATAATCTTTTTTTTTTTTTTGAGACAGGATCTCGCTTTGTAGTTCAGGCTGGCCTTGAGCTCACTATGAAGCCCAGGCAAGCCACAGCGAACTCAGCAGTCCTCTTGTCTCTGCCTCCCTGAGTGCTGGGATTACAGGCGTGAGCCACCACGCCCAGCATTGTGGTATGCGGTGTTGACTGTTGGTGGGCGTGAGTCTCCATGCCCAGCATCATATGTGGTTACCAGGGTTCCAACTCAGGACCTTGCGCTTGCGAGGCAGGTGCCAGAACCACTGAGCTAACCCTCCGGCCCAAGAAGTATAATCTTCTGAATATATGACTAACTTTCAGTCAATTCCCTGTCTTAACATCATACTATTGCACTTAGAATAAAATTCCATTTCTATACAATCTTCACAGCCCTAACTGTCCTCTCTGACACACTCTTCTAACTCTTCCCTGTATTTACTTTCTTTCCATTCATCAGCCATGCCAAGTTCTGGGCCACTCACTATCTAGAATGCTCTAATCCTCTATCTTCAAATGAGTGGCATTTTCTTATTATTCATTGAAGGTCTCTGCTCAAATATCACTTTCTCACTAAAATCTTCCCTGTCTATTCTATCTAAAGTAGAAAATTGTGCTACCATATTAAGAACTCAGTCTAGTTTTAGATTAGTTTTAGAGTTCTTAGGATCAAAAGGACAAACACCAATGTACTCAACAAAGAAACCAAAGTAGATGCCTAAAGGAAAGAGATTCACCCTAAAAATCATGAAACCAATATTCCTGTCTCACTTCTACTAAGCATCAGCACAACTTCAGAAAATCATGGAATATAAAACTACTGGTAATATTCAGTACACTCAAATGACTCTTTTTCAATTCCTACTTTATATGACCACTCTTCAGTATTTGATAACATTGACCTTTCTTCAGTTTAGGTAATCCATTCTGCTGGTCTTTCTTTTGTTTTGTTTTTTTTTTTTTTAAGACAGGGTCTCGCTTTGTAGTTCAGGCTGGCTCTGAGCTCATTATGTAGCCCAGGCAAACCTCGAACTCAGCAATCCTCCCATCTCTGCCTCCAGAGTACTGGGATTACAGACGTAAGCCACCATGCCTAGCATTGTATGTGGTTACCGGGATCGAACCCAGGACCTTGCGCTTGCGAGGCAGGCAGGCGCCGGAACCACTGAGCTAAATCTCCAGCTGGAGTGTTGGCTAATCATAATGAGAATTGGATTCTGTACCTGTAGAAGATACAATCAATGGATCAGTTTCGACATCAATTTCTACTTCCTTCAGTACATACCTTCCTATACTGTAGAGACCAGACTGCCTAAAAAGTACATTTCCCAGCCTCTCTTGTAGCTAGAGTTATAGAAATGACTGAAATTCCACCAATCAGATTTATTCAATAGAAAAACAGAAAGCAGAAGGGAAGGAAGATTGAGTTCAGGTTGCTTCTTCTAGTAAGCACTGTAATGGAGTTGTCCACATTCTGCAGCAGCACTTGTGGAAGTCCCAGGATTCAGTCACAATAACGTGTATTAAGAAGGAAGGTACAAGGTATCCATTCTTAAGTACAAGTTGTAGCAAATTTGGGCTAGTGCTAGTGCTAGTAGTGACCTGATGAGCCAGCAGCAATGACCGGAAGCAGCTTACTGATGAAGGTAGTTGCTTTCCTATACTAGCATATTCCTGATCATGATGAGGAGGCAAGGCTCCAAAACAAAACCAGCTAAAAGCGATAGCTTCTCAATTTTATAGGACCTTTTCTGATCTTAAAAGAGGTAGTAATTTTCTTAGTGGCCCATCGAAGATGTGGCTTTTGAAGGTATTAAGACTTCTACCTAGTCTGTTATTATCATTGTTTTGTTCTTTCCAACAGTTTTATAAGCTGCTTAAAATCTTTTATTAAGGGCTAGAGGGTTAGCTCAGTGGTTCTGGCACCTGCCTCGCAAGCGCAAGGTCCTGAGTTTGATCCCCGGTAACCACATAGAATGCTGGGCGTGGAGACACGCCCACCAACAATCAACACTGCATACTACAATGCCGGACGTGGTGGCTCACGCCTGTAATCCCAGCATTCGGGAGGCAGAGACAGGAGGATTGCTGAGTTCGCGGCGGCTTGCCTGGGCACCACAGTGAGCTCAGGGCCAGCCTGAACTACAAAGCGAGACCCTGTCTCAAAAAGCACAAAAAAAAAAAAAAAAAATTTTTGAGTTTAGCAGCATCACATTCAAAACACAAGTACTTTGACTTGAAAATGGAGATAAACAGATCTTAAGTCAATACACGGTTGCATATGTCTTTGGTTTTCCAAACATGTTCAATAATACAGTATGCTTCCACGAATAAGGGAGCACCAAATATAAAAACACTCAAACTATGTACAACATTTTGGCTTTCCCTATCTTACTCTTAAATTTAAAAATCACATTTTGGTCCTAAAATAGTAAGATCAAGCTATCTGATGGCCAGAGATTTAGTTCAGTGGCACTGCTTCTGCCTCACAAGTACAGTGTCCTAAATTTGATTACTGCTGTGGGAGAGGGGGGTACTTAATATAGTACATATACAGTTGAAATAAGAAACTTGAGCAAGTGACTTGAAAAAATGGAAAAATGGAAATAGTTTTTATATGCATATGAATGGCTCCAACTTATTCTTTATGGCAGAGTAATACTCCATTTTATTTTTAAAAACACATTGTTGGGAACTGCTGATGACTTACTTACTGGGACTTAGGACTTCATCAGACTCACGGATGTTTGCCCTGCCCTGCAGGGTCAACTACTAGGATTATTAGTGGACATCTGCCCCACCCTGCAGGATCTTCTATTACAAGGATTATTGCACTAGGATTATTGGCAGTATTGGCAGATATCTGCCCTGCCCTATGGAATCTTCAACTACAGGGATTATTGTGGATATCCACTCTGCCCTATGCACATTAGGATTTTGGGTGTGAAGGCTTGGTACTGCATAAAAATGGGGCAATCTTGGGGTATTGGGCTGCCTTCTGTTGCTGCTGCTCAGAGTAGCAAGAGTTGAGCCTGGGCTCAGCCTTTTTCTCAAGGTTCCAATTTCCTGTTGTTGGTTGTTAATCCTTTTGCTGTGGGACTCATGGGGAACTGGAGCTTGCCACAAGAGTTCTGGCTTCATCCTCTTCCCTGGTTTCCCACACACTACATCTTTATCCAGTCTAGTTGGTGGGCATTTGGGTTCTTTCCAAGATTTAGCTATCACAAACTGAACTGTTATAAACATAGGTGCACATATGTCACTGTGATACCAATGTTTTGATTCTTTCATGTATATACTCAGCAGGAGGGTCAAATGGGACCTCTAATCACAGTTTTTGAGGACTCTGCACACTAATCTCCACAGTGGGTTGTACCAGTCTACATTTCCACCAACAGTGGAGAAGAGTTCCTTTCTCCCCACAGCCTTGCTATTTTAAAAATGAATCAAGATTAGGAAGCAAATCACTGACAGCCAATTGTTTCTTGCTGAAGGAAGCTAGCACTCAAGCGTAACTTCTTTTACCCTGTGACATATTTTCTTATTGAATTCATAACACTGTACCCCTTAAGCACATTTCTAGCTTACATTACAACTTAAAATGTAACTGTTAACTACATTTCTTTCTTTTTTCTCTCTCAGTTTTATGAGACAGGGTCTCACTATGTAGTTGAGGCTGACCTTGAACTCATTATGTAGCCCAGTCTGGCCTCAAACTCAAGGCAATCCTTCTATGACCTGGGATTACAAGTGTGTGCCACCATGTCTGACCTAAATTTCTTTTTAAAAGACCTCTTCCCTGGGCCAGAGGGTTAGCTCAGTGGTTCCGGTGCCTGCCTCACAAGCGCAAGGTCCTGAGTTCGATCCCCGGTAACCACATACAACGCTGGGTGTGGAGACTCATGCCCACCAACAATCAATACCACATACCACAATGCCGGGCATGGTGGCTTATGCCTGTAATCCCAGCACTTGGGAGGCAGAGGCAGGAGGATTGCTGAGTTTGAGGCTTGCCTGGGCTACATAGTGAGCTCAGAGCCAGCCTGAACTACAAAGCAAGACCCTGTCTCAAAAGAAAAAAAAAAAGATAAGCAGAATAATTCTCCATCAGTCATATCTTCTCTTTCATAAATATGCTGTAAAGGTATGTCAAGAATACTTTCACTTTACATATCAATGGTTTTGACCAACCATAAAATGAAATATCCTCTTGCTCATATGATAGTAATTGTTTTTCTTTATTTGCATGTAGCCTATAAAGTCACTGATATTTTAAATCAAATGCTGTTTATCTTTGATCTTCATTCTTCACACTGTTACCTTTCTATGTAAACACATCCCACACACAAAAATGAATAAATATGGGGCCGGAAATTTAGCTCAGTGGTTCCAACCCCTGCCTAGCAAGTGCAAGGTCCTGAGTTTGATCCTGGTAACCACACACAACAATACTGGGTATGATAACTCATGCCCACAAGCAATCAGTACCACATACCACAGTGCCAAGCATGGTGGCTCACACCTGTAATCCCAGGACTCAGGAGGCCAAGGCAGGAGGATTGCTGAGTTTGAGGCTTGCCTGGGCTACATAGTGAGCTCAGGGCCAGCCTGAACTACAAAGCAAGACCCTATCACAAAAATAAGTAAATAAATAAATAAGTATATATATGATACATATATGTATGTACATATCTGTTCCACACCACCTACTTTGCAGAACAAATCTAAAATTCCAAAATCTGACATGAAAATCCTCCACAATCAAGGAAGATCGACTTCATTCATTTAACCTTTACTCCTAAAAGCTATGTTCCATTAACAGTACACATTGTTACTTTGAACATACTGTGTTCTCTCATGCCTCTGTATAGCCACAGTAGTGTGTGTGTGTGTGTCTGTCTGTCTGTCTGTGTGTGTGCTGTGTGTGGCGTGCCTGTGCTCATGTCTGAGATGAGGTCTCTCTATTTTACCCAGGCAAGTCTTGAACTCCAATGAACCTCTTTCCTCAGCTTTCCAAGTAGCTGGGACCACAGGCAAAGGTAGCACTATTCAGCTTCCTTCATCTGTGCCCACCCCAAAAAGCTCTGCTGAGGGAATTTTTGTAGTCTTGTCTCAGTTCCTAGGTAATAAAGGCACTCTTTCCACTTTGCTCCTAATGCATCTTATAGTTCTTCTACTATTGTAATCAGATTGTATTATATCGCTGTACTTCACTCAACAAATACTTATTAAGTGTCCACAATATGCTAGACACTGTTCTAATGTTGAGGTTAACACTGAATGAAAACAAGTCTCCACCCCTGTGGAATTATATCACAAATTCTTATTTATTATCACGGAAGAAAGAATTATTGCCATGGAGAAAACAAAGTGATCTAAGAGAGTTAAAGAGTGGCAGAACCAGAGGATAAAGGGAGGAAAACAATCTTTTTTTTTGTTGGGGTGGACAGGGCCTCACTCTATAGTTCAGGCTGGCCCTGAGCTCACTATGTAGCCCAGGCAAGCCTTGAACTCACAGCAATCCTCCTGCCTGTCTCCCAAGTGCTGGGATTACAGGCATGAGCCACCACACTTGCAATTGTGGTGTGTGGTACTGATTGCTGGTGGGCGTGAGCCATCATGCCTGGCATTGTGGTATGAGGTTATGAAGGACTGAATTCAGGACCTTCTTGTTAAGCAGACGCTGGAAGTACTGAGCTAAATCCCAGGCCCCAACAATGCTATTTTATATCAGGAAAGGTCTGTTCAGATTCTTAAGCAGGTATCTGAAGAGGGTATAAACTCATTGAGATATCTGGGGAAAGATAGACACACAAAAAATCCTGAGACAGGACAGTATGGAACATTAAAAGAATTTCAAAGGTCAGTATGGCTCTAAAGCAATAAGGAAAGTGGCAGAGGAAGAAAATGATACAAAATGAGGTGGTAATCAGAAAAGAGGCAAATAAAACAGGGCCCCTGGAAAGTTTTAGATTTTTTTGTATGAAATGGCAAGCTATGAAAGGATTTTGAGCCTAGGAATTGCTTGATCTAATTTTTTGTTTTAGAAGAATCACTGCAGAAGAGACTATAATAATTTGGATTAAAGATAATTTGAATTGGGGGGGTCACTGGCATTGACAACCGTCATATATGTATTTTGAAGACAGAGCTAAGTGAATTATTTTACATGTAGGATAAGTAAAAAAGAGGGCAGTTATCACATGCACTAAATATAAGACTCTTTCTAGCAAACATGGAGATAATACTGAAAATAAGCAAACCAATGCTGAAATTTTCAAGTGCCTACTAAGATGCTAAGGATAAAACATATGCAAAATAGTCATCTGTGTCCTTATTAGGCTAACACAGATGAAGAGACTGACATAAATGATACATAAATAAAAATATTCATATTAGTAGTAAACATTAAGCAGGAATGGGTACCATATGAAATGGCAAGAAGGTAGGGTAGTCCAGGAATGCTTCACTGAAAAAGTAATTTCTGCACAAACACCTGAAAGAAGAGGAGAAACATAACGAGGAAAGAGTAGCTTTTTTCAACACTGTTGAAAAGTAAACAATTAAAAGCAAGAAAATAAACACTGGGAAAACTGATAAATTAACAGAAGTGGAAAGAGGTCCAATTCTCTGTATAAAAGGTCAATGATTATATACAAAGGTTATCAGCAAATCTATACCCTACCACAACAATTTTATCTAGTATTAGAGTCCCAAATATCAAGATACTAAATAGAGATTTTGGTGTATGTCCTGTACACGTATGTAAGTCTGTGTATATGCACCTACGTGCATGTTTGGGGGCAACTGTGGACTTACACCTGTAGTTTGCTTTTTTTTTTTTTTGCTTTTGAGACAGGGTCTTGCTTTGTAATTCAGGCTGGCCCTGAGCTCACTATGTAGCCTAGGCAAGCCTCAAACTCAGCAATCCTCTTGCCTCTGCCTCCTGAGTGCTGGGATTACAGGCATTAGCCACCATGCCCAGCACTGTGGTACGTGGTATTGATTGCTGGTGGGCATGAGTCACCACACCCAGCATTGTATGTGGTTACTGGGATTGAACTCAGGGCCTTGTGCTTGCGAGGCAGGCACTGGAACCACTGAGCTAAATCTCCGATCCCCTTATACCTGTAGTTTTTGTAAGTGTTTCTGTATGTCCTAAGGGAAGATACTACTAGGATAAGATACTCAGTAAGTAGCTGGATGTTCTAGGATTATATTTTCTCCAGTACCTCATTTGATCTGTACAACAACCTTGTGAGGTAAACATTACTGTACCATTTATAGTGGTACCCTGGTTCACAAACTTACTTTGTTCTACAACTTTGGAAAAATGCTCTCATTTGTGTTTGTGTGGGAAAGATGGCTACATCTTGTATTTGTAACCTATACAGAGAATGCAAACAAAAACAAAATTTTGCCAGATGCCTGTATTTGCCAACCAAATTGCTAACAAAAGCATTCATGAACTGAAGAACCAGAGTGTGTGTATGTGTGTGTGTGTGTGTGTGTGTGTGTGTGTGTGTGTGTATTTAAAATCACCAATACACAGCTGGTAGGATGATCTGATAAAATAGTCTTCTATTCTACTCTTCAGGTATTTCTGAATACAGCAATGTTGAGAACCCATTCCTGTCTCAAAGATATCTGGTAGACCCTAGCCTGCTTCAAAGGATATCATTAAAGTTAAGAGCAGAGATCAATTCAGATCCTAAAAGGATGAACCTGAAGGGAAAGTGCAAAGGGCCAGGTCCTGGACAAGATGACCCTAAAATAAAGAAAAGGCCAAACTACGGTAATTGTTACTATTCACTGAATAAATTAATATATGTGCTAAATGTAGTACATTTTTAGGAACTTCATATATATATTACTTCACTTAATCTCGAAGATAACTCTAGATGTATGTATTTCTAACATACAGAATTAGGTGTAGAAAGATAACATTGGAAGGCCAGAGATTTAGCTCAGTGATTCTGGCGCCTGCTTCACAAGCGCAAGGTCCTGAGTTTGATCCCGGTAACCACATACAATGCTGGGCACGGTGACTCACACCCACCAGCAATCAATACCACATACCACAGTGCTAGGCGTGGTGGCTCATGCCTGTAATCCCAGCACTTGGGAGGCAGAGACAGGAGGATTGCTGAGTTCGAGGCTTGCCTGGGCTACATAGTGAGCTCAGGGCCAGCCTGAACTACAAAGCAAGACCCTGTCTCAAAGAAAAAAAAAAGATAACACTGGAGGAAGATTTAATGTCAAAAAGTTCTGGAGAGCCGGGCGTGGTGGCTCACACCTGTAATCCCAGCACTCTGGAGGCAGAGGCAGGAGGATTGCTGAGTTCGAGGATTGCCTGGGCTACATAGTGAGCTCAGGGCCAGCCTGAACTACAAAGCAAGACCCTATCTCAAAAAAAAAAAAAAATTCTGGAGATCTGAACAAGGGAATCACCTTCACAAAGACAGTGAACAGTCCAAACAGGTTATGGCAGAAAGCACAATAATCGAGGACTGAAAAGGGGTAAGATTATAAAGGAAGGGCAGAGGTGAATGAAGAGTCAAATTGTTAAGCTAAAGAATTTTAATTTTATTCAGTAGGCAACAAGGATCACTAAATGCTTCTGTGTGGTCAGAACTACACTTCAAGAAAATTATTCTGACAATTATAAGACTTACACTAAGACAATGAGAGGGCAATGAGAGGGAAGAAAAAGTGGAAGATAAACAAGAAAAAATTCACAGAATTTGGTATCATCTGGCCCTAGTGACTCAGGATATGATATCTTAACAGAAATATCAACTTATATTGGAGCAAAATTTTAGGTGGTATAAAGATATGACCATATCATACATTCACAACAAAAACTAGAATGAAACAAGCTTACATTTAAAATATAATATGGACTCTGGTGCTGACAAGTTTACGGTACAATTAAAATACTATTGTGACATCTAAATACAAAGAAGACAAGCCTATCTAATGGTAATATAAGGCTTCTTTAAATTTTTGACTTCAGGGCTGTGGATTTAGCTCAGTGGTTCCAGTGCCTGCTAGCAAGAGCAAGATCCTGAGTTCAATCCCTGGTAACCACATACAACAAGACTGGGTATGGTGACTCTTGCCCACCAGCAATCAGTACCTCATACCACCATCCTGGGCATGGTGGCTCACACCTGTAATCCAGCATGCAGGAGGATTGCTGAGTTTGAGGCTTCCCTAGGCTATACAGTGAAATCAGGGCCTGCCTGAACTCTAAAGCGAGACCCTGTCTCAAAAAAAAAAACACAAAAACCCTTCAATTTTTGCAATAGAATAATTCTAAAAATATATGTAGTATAGGTATGATAAAGGATGGTAAATGAATGCATCATGGAAGCAGGTATGAATACTGGCACAAGCTTTGCACGTAGCTCTATGTCCTCGAAGGACATATGGATCTTATACATCTGTGTTTCAAACTCCTAAGTGACAAAAAGTAACTAGCTACGGTACACTTCAACATTGCTGTGACCATTGAGTTAAGGCATTTGGTATAATGTTTAAAACAGAAGAAGCACTTAGTAAACAGTAACCATTAATGACCTTCCATCAAAAGGTTCTCTTTAAAATCAGGACCTGTATACAATTTCCTTCACCCAAGCCATTAGGGCCCAGATAATCTGTAATTTAACTACTGGATACATCAGAAGAGGTTGCTTTTTATTATTATTTATAATTTTTGTGTGTGTGGCTCTTGGAAACCCACCCACCCAGTATGGGAATTAAAAAAAGTAACCCAATTGAATGCAGGGCTTCATGGATGCTAGGTCAACTGCTCTACCCCTGAGCTACATCCTCAGTCCTTTTAATTTTTCTTTCTTTGTTTCTGAAGTGTCGGGAATTTAATTTAATTTTTTTTTTTTTTTTGAGACAGGGTCTTGCTTTGTAGTTCAGGCTGGCCCTGAGCTCACTACGTAGCCCAGGCAAGCCTCGAACTCAGCAATCCTCCTGCCTCTGCCTCCCAAGTGCTGGGATTACAGGCATGAGCCACCATACCCGGCACTGTGGTATGCGGTATTGATTGTTGGTGGGTGTGAGTCTCTACGACCAGCATTATATGTGGTTACCGGGGATCGAACTCAGGACCTTGCGCTTGCGTGGTTATGGGGGATCGAACTCAGGACCCTGCGCTTGCGAGGCAGGCGCCGGAACCACTGAGCTAACCCTCCGGCCCAATTTTATTTTGAGATAGGCTCTCACTAAATTGCCAAGGCTGGCTTCGATCCTGCAATCCTTCTGCCTCAGGCTCATACGCAACTAGAAGTTTTGTGTACATCCACACCTGGTTTAGAAAAAATTTTGTAGCTGTGTCCCTTCTTAATTGTTACTGTGAAAAAAAATCACTGAAAGTTACACATTTGTAGTATTACTCAGGAAAAGAATGAGACATGCTATCAGTAGAATACAGTAACTATCACAGTTGTCTACTAGGAGGCAGTGATTTTCAGTGATAAATTAACATAGATTACTGGCTTGCCAAGTCATTTTCCTCACTCTATAAATAATATACATAAAAGTATTTTAGTGAACACCAGACTCCAGGAATCCAGTACAGTTTAGGTGGTGAACCTAGACTCAGTGAGCAAAGAACTGCTCTTTGCTGCTACAAAACTAACCTACACTAAATTACAGAGGAAATAAATTCTGGTGCCATATTGTCTAGTGGGATGACTATAGATAAATGATCATGTACATTTTTTAAAAAACTGTAAAAAACATTTTGAACATTTTCATGACAAAGGAAAAAATGAGATATATGCACTAACTCTGATTTGAACATTATACCAAGTATACATATACCAAAATTAATTTGTATCCCACAATTGTATTCATCTATTATACGTCAATTACAAATCTTTTTAAACATAAACTGAAAATAATAATAACCATGAAACGGGAAAGGACATTCAGAGTTGGAGGGAGGTAAGTGGGAAGGAAGGAAAGGGTAATAAGAAAAAATCAACATGTGTTATGGGCATCCACCAACTCACTAATATCAACATAAGCTTAACATGCTATAAATGTGTATTGATTAAACTGAAAAAAGTAACCCAAAACTATATATCATCCTTGACAAAGCATAATATCGAGGTTAAGGCATCAGTTCTGCTACAACTCTTCAAAAATGTTCCATTGGACAAGCTGCAACTCCTCATTGCAAAGTCTAAAGAACATATAATTAGGGACTACTTGCAGTGTACACATCACAAACACAATAGCCATCATACAGTTATGTATACTGCTATCATATTAACCACCACTGTCTGAAGCTTAGTCTAGAACAAGAAGG
Organism: Thryonomys swinderianus; assembly: GCA_004025085.1. Lineage (NCBI taxonomy): Eukaryota > Metazoa > Chordata > Mammalia > Rodentia > Thryonomyidae > Thryonomys > Thryonomys swinderianus. Next base: position 36,488 of record PVIC010004124.1, read on the forward strand.
AAATTACTATACATGAAAAAGGCAAGTTTCACAATGTATTACCAGGAAGTGTCCATGCATTGTAAAGTATGTCACCAAGTGGAAGCAGGATCTTCCTGTGGTTTGCTTTGCCTACTTCTCATGTCAGTTTTGAATGGCTGGTTTCTAAGATCCCTGTAGGTTCCTTCTCAACGTGGTAGACCAAAGTGTGAAGCACTATGGTGGGAATGTTTCCTGGGCTAGGCTAATGGTTCTTATAACTACATGAAGCTAAGCAAGACTCCTAAGCAACCAAGAGAACACACCTGATATAGGAAACAAAAGACAGACCCAAAGCCAGATGCTGGCAGAGCTCAGGGACACGTGGACAGGCTATACACAGGAAATGGTTACTACTTCTGGTAATGGCACACAGGAAGTCAAAATGGGATTTAGTCTGACCCAGTGCTTAAAAAAAAAAGAGGGCTGGAGATTTAGCTCAGTGGTTCCAGTGCCTGCCTAGCAAGTGCAAGGTCCCTGGTTTGATCCCCAGTAACCACATACAACAATAGTGGACCTGGTGACTCACACCCACCAGCAATCAGTACCAAATACCACAATGCTGGGTGTGGTGGCTCACACCTGTCATCTCAGCACTTGGGAGGCAAAGGTAGGAGGATTGCTGAGTTCCAGGCTTGCCTGGGCTACATAGTGAGGTCAGGGCAAGCCTGAACTACAAAGCAAGACCCTGTCTCAAAAAAAAAAAAAAGAGTGGCATCTAGACATAGATAAACCCATGTGTTTGTGTGTAATTTCTAGGAGGACCATTCAAAAACACTGAGAAACCACACAAGTCAAGAATAAAGAAATGTGATTTTTTTCTTTTTTGTGACTCTCTAAACAGTAATTTAGTGTATTTGAATATTCTAAATATTACCAATACATTATGGTAGACCATATCAGTCCACAGTAAATTTATAAAAAATTAGCCAAGTGTAATCCTAGCACTCAAGAAGCTGAGGCAAGAGGACTGCCATTAGTTCAAGCCCAGCCTAGGCTATACAATAAGACCCTGTCTCAATTAAAAAAAAAAAAAAGGCAGTTATCACCCAGCCAACCAGTACTGGAGATTAAACTCAGGGCTTTTTTTTGCACTGGGCTCATCTGCCCTTTTAACACATCTTGAGACAGGGTCTCACTAAGTCACTAAACTCCAGCCTGGGCTTAAACTGTAATCCTCCTGCTTCAGCCTCCCATAGTTATCAACTTCTTGACAACAGAAATATACCTCCAGGATGCTACTGGGCAGGCAAATTGGTAAAGACAGACCCTGACTTTGGTAACAGTCAGTAAATTTGGCATTGTATCTTTATACATTGAACAAGTAACTTGCTAATTTCCTCTGTAAAATAACAATTTTTTAAGAAAATAGATTAAATAATTTGCAAAGTATCCCAACATAGCACCTGAAAGCCACTAAATATTCAACAAACATTAGTTTACTTTTCCCTATCTAGTGATAAGATTTTAGTGATTGACTGACAGGACTTTACTATGTCCCACACTGGTCTCAAACTCATTATGTAGCACCGACTGGCCTCAAATTCATAATCCTGCTCACTCAGCATCCCAGAGTGCTGAGATTACAGGCCTGACCCACCACACCTGCCTCTGATGAAATGACATATAAATAAAATTGACCAAATTAAAAACTAAACAGCGTCCACCACTCACACAAATGCTACATTTGAAAAGATCAAAACTACTCAAGATCTGTTTACCACCTTCCTCTGAAACAAAGGATTAGCTTCTTGAAAAGTCAGTTTTTTAACACATACAACCGATCAAATAGGCAAAGTATATGGGAATTTGGTGTATTTTTCTTACAATTGTAAAGTTTGAACTTTAAACAGAAAGCAAAACAGAAAGTTACCAAAAACTTAACTAACCTATTTATTTATTTATAACAGGTCCTGCTATGTATTACAGGCTAGCCTTGAACTCATTATGCAGCCATGCTGGCTTTAAATTATGACAACTCTCCTGCTTCAACCTCCCAAATGCTGGGATTACAGGTGTGCGCCACCACACCTAGCTCCATAAAATCTGTATGAATTCTTTTCATACTCTAAATAGTGCTAAAAGAGAGCCTGTGTAACATAATAGGCTAAGAATAACCAGGTAGACTCAAACCACTCTGTTCAATTTGAATGACAGCTCCACTCACTATTCACTGTCTGACACTGATCAAGTTATGTAATTAGTTTAGCTATTCTGTTTCCTCATCATCTGTAAAAGAGCGGATAATAATGTTATTAAAAAGTTACTGTCAGAATTAATATGTATAAAGTGTTTAAAACTGCCTAGCACAGAATAAGTGTTACATCAAGTTCTTTCTATGTCTGAAGGATATACTGCAAATATTTTCTTCCAACCTATTATTTTTTTGTTTCGTTTTGTTTTGTTTTTTTGAGACAGGGTCTTGCTTTGTAGTTCAGGCTGGCCCTGAGCTCAATACGTAGCCCAGGCAAGCCTCGAACTCAGCAATCCTCCTGCCTCTGCCTCCCGAATGCGTGAGCCACCACACCTGGCCAATTTATTGTTTTTTAACCCTTTCTCCTTTTTCCATCCCTATGCTAATATCAAACCTTATATAAGTAGATGAAACCAACAACTAAATGTCCTTCTGGTTCTCATAATAAAATTTTCAAGAATAAACCCAAGTATCAACCAAAACTTATAATTAAAAAAAAATCTTTCCATACACATAAAATCACTAACTTCTTTACTGCATAAAGCAGTCCCAGAAATCAATTAAGACTGATAACCCAGTGGAAAGGGATAAAAGAATAAACAGAAAAGTTTACTCAAAAAAGGTAAATACTTAAGTCCTTAGAAATGTGAAGAAACCATAATTCTCAATCAAAATTTCACATTAAAACAGGAAATTAGACACTCATCTTCTTCTTACACAGCTGTAAAGATCAAGAAGTTTTACAATGCTTGTGTATATAGGTTCGGGGGAGTAGGCAGGGTGGGGAGGGGAGGGAGAAAAATGAGAATTAAATTGTGTCATACACTGGTACAAATTCTCAATGTGGAGTGTAATTGTGATGTGTATATATAATGTACCAATAAAAATAAATAACTTTTTAAAAAAGGATCAAGAAGTTTTAAAACACACACTAAGAAGGGTTAGGGATGTAGACCAATGACACTGAACCTCCCTACCAAACACAAGGTCTTGAGTTTGATCCCTGATACTGAAAATATACAATATAATACAATACACACTATGAGGTATAAGGAAATGGGCATTCAGGGCTGAATGTTCAGCTCAGTAGTACAGTACCTGCCTTGCCTCTGGTAGTCCTTGAGTTCATACCCAACATTGCTCTCCCCTCAAAAAAGGCATTCATAAGTTGTTGGCAAAATAAATGGTTAGTTTTCATGAAAAACAATCTGATATTGTCTTTCCAAAACAAAAAGTACATACAGTTTTTTATTCATGAGTCAAAAACCCTTTGACTCATTAATGTAAAACCTAGAACTTTATACTATAGATGGACACATGCGCTCATACATTAAAAATTATAAGGTTATCCATGCAGCAATGTTTATAAAAACAAAAACTTAAAATCTAAATATCAACCATGACCTAGGAAACTAGTTATATAAACTGCAACGTATCCAGATGATTAAATATTCAGCAGCTATGTAAAAAAAAAAATGAGGCAGTTTTCTGTACCTATGAATATGAAAAATCCTCAAGCTATACTAAGTGTAATAAAGGATGATACAGAAGAAGGTTTGTATTTTCCTATGACTTTTTCTCTGCTATGAATTTTTGATGGTAAAACTACATTAATACACATACATTTGTAAATCCTTAATCTCTGGAAGAATACAAAACAAATTGGGGATGCTTGTTTCTGGAGGGAATAGTCTAGGGATAATATAACAAAAGGAATACTTGGTACCTTTTAACATTTGTTTCCAGTGTTTGCATTACCTAATTTAATGAGGTAATACATCTTTTTAAAAAAACGAACATCGAACTATTTACTGGTACCTTCTCCATGGTCATGCACAGCAGGCTGCTACCATTCAAGAAGGTATGTGGCGGGCTGGAGGATTAACTCAGTGGTACCAGCACCTGTCTGGCAAATGCAAGGTCCTGAGTTTGATCCCCGGAAACCACATACAATGCTGGGCATGGAGACTCAGGCCCACCAGCAATCAATGACACATACCACAGTGCCGGGTGTGGTGGCACACGCCTGTAATCCCAGCACTCGGGAGGCAGAGACAGGAGGATTGCTGAGTTCGAGGCTTGCCTGGGCTACATAGTGAGCTCAGAGCCAGCCCGACCTACAAAGCAAGACCCTGTCTCAAAAAAAAAAAAAAAAAAAAAAGAAGGTATGTGGCCAGTCTGTTCAACTGGCAAGATCAGAGGTTCAATATTCTCACTGTATCATAACCTGGGGACATTTTTCCAATCTACAGAGGGTATCCCAGAAACTGATTCAACAGGACTGGGGTAAAGCCTGGGCATCAGACTTTTTTAAGTTCATAAGTAATACTGATGGACTATAGTTGAGGTAGAGAATATTACAAATGAGTAATTATCCAGGTTCAGTTTCCACCTATCTCAAAACCATAGTTTCATCATTAATTCTAATAATTTCATAAAGTTCTTAAGAAGGAACAGATAAATGTTTGTGGAAGACATAGTGAAAATCTATTACTCCCCAGTGTATCACTAGGTAGATAGAATGATCTTCATATATTAAATGCTACACACTTGTAGCATTTATAGTCATAGTAATCCCACACAGCATTCTAGAAAGAACTTTGATAGTGGTGGACTGGTGCCCAACCACTAACTAATTGTGTGACACTAAGATCTCTTCATGTCAAAAGTCTTAGTACAAAACAAAGAACAAGCATCTTGACATGTTTATAATTCTCTAAATACACAAAGAATAAAACAACTACTACTTAGTATAGATTACAGGATAAAGCAGTAAAATCCTTCTTCATCCCATTCATAGCTTGGCTCAACTTTACAATCTAAGGGGCTGGTATGGCTTAACAGACATTAAATTATGGATTATTTAGTCTTGATACAATAAATAATGGTCAAAAATATTGTCTTAGAGCAAATGGCTCATGTCACAAAGCAATAATAAAAATGTTAAAAGGGATGTTTAAAGACCACATCTAAAGCACTCATTTTACAAGTAAGGAAGTGGGGGATCCTTAATGTTAAAAGAATTTGCCAGAAGTCATGCTGTCATTAACAGCACTGTTAGACTCAAACTCACAAGTTTGCCAACTACAATTCACTGGTGTTTGTACATGTATTGATAGAATCTTTTTTTTTTTTTTTTTTTAAGACAGGGTCTTGCTTTGTAGTTCAGGCTGGCCCTCAACTCACTATTAGCCCAGGCAAACCTGGAACTCAGCGACCTTCCTGCCTCTGCCTCCGGCATGCTGGGATTACAAGCTTGAGCCACCATGCCCAGCATTGTGGGGTGTGGTACTGATTGCTGGTGGGTGTGAGTCACCATGCCCAATATCGTATCATTGTATGTGGTTACCGGGGTAGGGACCTTGTGCTTGCTAGGCAGGTGGCCGAACCACTGAGCTAAATCTCCAGCCCTTGATACAATCTTATAAAATATAAGTATTTTAGCTAGGAATTTCTGATGACTAAAATGACACATGAGGCAGATGTAAAATGATCAAGATGTGATATGTATATATACCAGTTCCCCAGGATGAATATAATTATTATGTACCAAAAAGATATACTGAAAAATTTAAAAATAAAACGGCATACAAAGCTAAAGATAAAAATTGCTTACTATAGTTTCTTAATTTATCATTAACGTTTTATGCAACAAAACTTTGTTAGCAACTCTCAAAAAAGCATAGAATTTTATTAGCTTATAAAACAATCTGATATTGTCAAACAATTTCATAAAACACATTAACAAGGAATAGGATTAACATCTATGATTAAAGGATAAAATAATATGGTTTTATTCTAGTTACATTAGTCCACAGTCAATTCAGAGTTCAAATACCATAATAAACATTAGGACATTTCAGAAGAATTTAATCTTTCTCCTAATGAGGGCACTTTGGGATCAGTTCAAATCTAAACTTAGTGGGCACTGTGATTTTGAAAGAGACGGACTTCCTGAAAGCCTCAAGTAGTTTTCTTTTAGTAATTCTAATGTCTTCAAGTTTGTTCTAATGTGTAATTTACAAAACACTTTTATAGCTAATTATCTCAAGCTATGAGATAGCACATTTTCTAAATGTTTATTCTGTTCTAATCAGTTAAAAAAAAAAATGAGACGGCTGGAGGGTTAGCTTAGTGGTTCCGGCGTCCTAGCGCAAGGTCCTGAGTTCGATCCCAGGAAACCACATACAATGCTGGATGTGGAGACTCACGCCCACCAGCCATCAATACCACATACCACAGTGCCGGGTGTGGTGGCTCACACCTGTAATCCCAGCACTTGGGAGGCAGAGACAGGAGGACTGCTGAGTTCAAGGCTTGCCTAGGCTACATAGTGAGCTCAGAGCCAGCCTGAACTACAAAGCGAGACCCTGTCTCAAAAAAAAAAAAAAAAAAAAAAAAGAGAATGAACCCTACCCTGGAAGAATTCAAGTATCATGGGGAAAAGCAACAAATGATTTCTATGAAATGTGCTATAATAAGGAAATGGGCAAGGAACTGTGATTCCCTAGCAGCAGGAATACCTAACTAACACCCTCTGGCCAGGGATGGGGTGCCTAAAGGAAGCTCTGAGCCCAGGATCAAATGAAGTAGGTTTCTGAAAGGAGGATAGAAGTTCCTTGACAAAATGGGGTGGGGGGGGCGTATGAGAAAGACAATCGCATGCAAAGAAAACAATACACACAAATGGCTAGTGTGGAAACATTATTCCCATTCTAAAGACAGGGAAGATAAACTCAAAGGTAAATAGGCCTAAAGTCACATGAATATTAATTAACAATGTATAAAGCAGAATATAGGTCTTGTCATTTTAATCAGCTAGAAATCCTACTGCATGTCAAACTTCAGATAGAGTTTTTATTTCCTACTTTACTCTTTCCTAAGAGTTGGTCCACAACTGACCATTACTGGGGGTTGGGGTAATTTGATCCTCAGCAATCCTGTGAGATGGGTATTTTTATATATAAGAATATGATGGAATATAGAGATTAACAAAGCTGATACTAAGTGACAAATTCAAACCCACGTAACTAACTTCACCAGACTTCTACACTCAAACCCTCAACCACCCCTAGGGATCCCTCCTACTGTGTCAAGTACTCTGAAGTAATTTTTGGTCTGAAAACATTGGGATACCAACTGAGTTCCAAGACATAATATAGTTCTACAGATACCTCATTGTACAACATATCTAAAAATTCACACAAATCTTCACATTTAGCTCACTTATGAATCTAGTATCCCTTCAGTAGATAAACCCATTAATAATGTGGCGTGACCCTTGCAGCAGTATTTTTACAATCTGATTTACACAAGTGCAAACTCAACAAAAAGTGGCAATCAAAAAGGTCACAAAATAAGAAAATGAAGATAAATTAAGAAAGCCAAATCCACCTTTTCCTCACAAGAATGTGGGTCCTTTTGGGAGGAAGGGAATGTAAATGTGTTCAGGTACACTAACACACCTGCTACTCTGCACAGCAATTCAGACTAAAGGATGAATCTACAGAACACCCCTAACTTCCTTTATGAAGGGTTCAAATGACAACCTTAGGATAACCAAAAATGAACTACCACAGTTTCCTAGGGGATTAATATGAGCTTAGGAAACTGAGGCTCTCTCTGTGAGACAAAATACTGTCAGTAACACTGGGTTTGCTAACATCAGCTGATTGTTTCGGCTGTGCCCTAAAGAAAGCTTCAAGTACATAAAGCTTTAGCCATAAAATTAGTTTTTGTTTTGTCAATATGGTATTTCACTTTGTGAAACATATGAGACATTAATAAATAAAAGAAACTTGTAGTCTATTATTATCTTTCTAAGACATTAAGAGGTTCATATCAATCAATCTTCAGTTTTCACTACAATGATTCAGAGTTGAAGGAATAACAACATTTTCTTTCTGGCTCACATCTCCAGGCCAGTAGACACTATAAGGCTTTCTTCCAAAGCGTCTCAGTATGGTGAAAAGGAAATGTGACACAGGTACATGATCTTTCAAACTGCTAAGTATCTTCATAGCTGGAACCACCATTATCCATCCCATTTCTGTGCCTCTAGTACCTGCGAAAGTCCTCACTCCTCAGGGCCCACCCTACAAAACCCACATTATCAGCTTCAGGGGAAACAAAACAGCAAGTTCAACCACCAGGACTACAGTAGTTAAAAGGAGCGCAAAGAAATGAAGTATGGGGCGTGCATATAAATGTAACAGCATACATTTCCTATGAAACACTCCCTGACCTAAGGAGTAAGCTGAGCAAGGCAAAAACCAAGAAACTAAGATAACAGATAAAGTACTTCGACCATGCTTAAAGCAATAATATTATTCCCAGTAGTTGATTGAGCATTCTGAGACTGGGTATTGGGACTACTCTTACACATAGAAAAAGCTGGGATTTTTTATTTCACATCCAAGTAAGACACAGAAATGTCTCTGTCAAAACTGTTCCCAGTGATCTTTACCATGAAGCACAAGAAAGTACAAGGCTGCTACATCCCTCTGCAAACAGCCCAACCTTATATATCTCAATTCCAAAATGTGTTTACGTTGTCCATGGTAAAACCTACAGTCTTGAAGGGGACATTCCAACTCATTTATTTTCCTAATTATTAAATTAGACAAAAGCAAATATTACATATAAGACATTATCTAAATTCTGAAAAAGTTTTATACCTTAGAAAATTAATGTTGGGAACTTAGGTATAGAAAAGATCTACTTCTCCATCTTTCAAGAATCTTAATAGCTTACAGAGCCCAAGAACTATTTCTAGAATTAAAAGGTGAGAAAATTTAATATGCTTGCATCTGGGCTTTAATAAAATTTGAAATATTTGAATGGAGTAACCTAAAAAGAAAATAGAAATCCAGGATCAATAATTAACATCATTATTCAAAGAAAATTTTATATTCTGCTCACGAAAGAGCATTATTTTAATCCAACTCAATCTTCTCAAAATAAAAAGTATCCCTCAAGGCCGGAGATTTAGCTCAGTGGTTCCAGCGCCTGCCTCGCAAGCACAGGGTCCTGAGTTCCATCCGGTAACCACATACAATGTTGGGCGTGGTGACTCACACCCACCAGCAATCAATACCACAGTGCCGGGTGGGGTGGCTCACGCCTATAATCCCGGCACTCGGGAGGCAGAGGCAGGAGGATTGCTGAGTTCCAGGCTTGCCTAGGCTACATAGTGAGCTCAGGGCCAGCCTGAACTACAAAGCGAGACCCTGTCTGAAAAAAAAAAAAAAAAGTATCCTCAAACAGGGTTATTTACATGAGTCATGAAGCATGTTTCCAATTCAAGGATAAAGAATAAAGAAAGTAATGTTGCTTTTTGACAAGACAAAAATAAGTTTTATTGATCTATCTTACAAGTAGGAAAAAAAAAAGCATTTCATCTAAATCACTTCTGTGGAAAAACCCAGCAATCTAAAGCCAAAGAGTCATTTTTTTAAAGTACACGTCCAAATAGCAACTAAAATTGGCTTGTCTAGGGTAAGGGCTCAGAGCCATTGAGCAAAATTTTCTATTTTGTCAACTAGTATGAGTAGCTCTCAAAAGTAACAAACGCTTGAGAAAGAGAGGAATTAAGTGGGTTAAGCGGGGATTGAATGACTGTGTTTTGAGACCTGCACACCGGAAGCCACTACATCCTGCCCCTGGTCCCTGTCAGTCACGCCGTCTCTCGATTCGAGTCCCCGCCGCAGCGAGAAGGGGGAGTACAGGTGTCCGGCTGCGGCCTGCCACGCGCCGCGCGGCGCCCACCCGGCTGCCAGGGCGGCCTCTTCCCCTGCTCCGGCCGCCAGTTTCAGCCTCCCACAGCCTCGGGGCCCCGGGATCCCCCACAGCCAGCCCCTCCCTCCTCGGGCCGCGCCTCCACAGAATTTCGGCCCGGCCCCCACTTCGGGGCCGGTCTCCGCGCCGCAGCGCCAGAGGCCTGTGTCTGAGGGCGGCCGGAAGCTCCCGGAGCCCCCCGGCCCGCGCCCCCGGCTCCGGCGTCCAAGCGCGCCCTGCGGCCGGGCCCCTTCTCGGGCCAATCCCGAGCTCCCACTTGATCCCGAGAGCAGTGCCGGCCCACGCCGGCCGTCGGAAAGACCCCGCCCCCAACACACCCCCTCTAGTCTCGCCCGCGCCGGCCCGGCGCCCTCTCGGGCCGCCACCCCCGCGCCGATACCCCGCGGCCGCCGGCCGAGCCCCTCGGCCCGACCCCCACTCACAGATCTTGCCCCGCAGGCTCTGCAACACGCGGACCTCGCGACTATCCTCGTCCCCAGCCTCGGGCTCTGCCGTCGCAATCGCTGCCGGTGCCTGGGAAGGAGCCGCAGCAGCAGGCGTCGCCGCCGCCGCCATGGTGCCGCCGGCCCGTGCCGCAGCCCCTCCGCCTGCGTAGCCCGGCGAGGCGGAGCCCAGCGGCGGCCCAGGGAGAGCTAGCCGCGCCTGGCCCCGCCCCGGCCTCGGCCTCTTGCCTCCGCCCCGCTCCTCCCCACCCCGCCCCGGCCCCGCCCCGACCTCGGCCTGCTCGCCCCGCCCCCGGCCCCGCCCCGCCCCTCCGGTCCTCAGTCTTCGTCCCCTTTCCGGACTCAACCCGGTGAAGCGAGGGCCCGACCCACCCCGGGCCCACAGCGCTGATTCCTCGTGGTTTTTAGTCGCTGCTCTGAGTTGCTCCCACGGGGAGAGAATCCTTGTCCTCTTGAGATCTCCAAGTCCCATAGGAATTGCCACACACACACACACACACACACACACACACACACAAACTGATCTCCACGTTTCCTAAAGCGCCAGGATAATAAGGCCCCTTCCCATTCAGGGAAACTCCGCTTGAAAGAAAAAAGAAGCGGGCTGTTCATTGGACATCAAAACTACCTTACTGAAAAGGAGCCAGGAGCCAGCTGTACGAGACGCTCCAATAATATCCTCATGCTCCCTCCACGAAGCTAAACACGAAACACACCAACCCTTATCCTGAGAAAAAAAAAAAAAAACCCTTACTCTGCAAAAGCAGTTCAGGAAATGGTCCTGAAACCCCCTTCCCAGGATGAGTGCAGCATCCGGTGACCCACTAAAGTCGGAAGCATTTACTACCTTACTGGTGTATTTCGGAATCACAAAGGGAAGGACACTACGCCGCCATAAGTAGTAGCCTTGTTAAAAAGTTTACTGGCCCTAGAAATTGTAAATCTTCAACTAATTGTTAGCTTTATCTCTAGGGGCCTCTTTACAGTGAGTAAACTGCATGAATAATACCCTGGTATGTGATGAGGAAGATGATTTCCTGGTCTTGAGGTTAGCAGCGCTGCCCTAAGAAGGAACAGAGTGTGACTTAATAGGGCAGGGTAGTCCTTAACCAGGGCAACAGCAGGAATCATTCAGTCACAGTCAACAAATACTGTTTAGAGGATCAGACGCAGGTTAGCATTAGAGACTTCCGCAGGGACCAAGGTGAGGAGAGACCCAGCTCTCCAGAGGCTCAGTCTCAGAAGAGAAAAAGGGGCCGAGGCCTTGAGAGATAAGAACTAAACTGGAGAGTTTTCGGAGGAAATATTCACTGACACACTCTTACGGGGAAGGGTAATCTGGAGACAAGTGGGAAGAAGCAGAAGTGGACCGAGGAGGAGAAAGCACTTGCACAAAGGCGAGCAGCCAGGGAGACTGGTTAGAGCTAGATACATATGGCCCTAAGGAGCACCTCTTCCGTTTCCGCCTGTGTGGGGTTTGCCCCGGCCCCCACGTGATCTTTATGTGTCTTTAACAAAAGGAACATCCCTCCTTTTATGTGGACGTTCTGCTGTCATTTCAAATAAGTCCAAAGCTTACTTCCTTTCCGAATTGAAGTTCATAAGCTGTTACTGGGTTAGAATGACTCCTTCTTATCCTGCGTCCCCATACTTGTGTCGCGTTGCCACATCTTTCTTAACTGTGCTGAAATCTCTTTTCTCTCTCCCCCTCCTTCCCATTCACTATCATTGGCCTTGTTGAATCATCCTCACTTGGGAACGTGAACATGTTATAGTTTTGTTTTTGTTGTTTTTAAGGTATCCTTTTTAGTTTCAGGCGTAGAGCCTGATTCTACCCTTTCCTATGTGCAACATCTGAGTAAATTATTCAACCTTTCTGAATATGTTTAATAATAAACTAGGAACGTTATACTGATTCATTCCTTTGAAGGATGATCCTTGAGATTAAATAATTATTGAGAGAATATGAGTGTAACCCTGGTATGGTGGTACACACCTGCAATCCAAGCATTCCAGAAATTGAGGCAAGAGAATCATAACTTAAAGCCAGCGAGGGCAGTTTAGGACTTAGCAGGACTCTGTTTTGAAAAAAAAAAAAAAGTTTTTAAAGAATACTTTGTTTTTTTAAAAAATGAGGCTATGGGGGTTGGAGATTTAGCTCAGTTGTTCTGGTGCCTGCCTAGCAAGTGCAAAGTCCTGAGTTTGATTCCTGATAAATACATACATACAATACTGGGCATGGTGACTCATGCCCACCAGCAATCAGTACCATATACCACAATGCTGAGCATGGTGGCTCACGCCTGTAATCCCAGCACTTGGGAAGCAGAGGCAGGAGGATTGCTGTGAGTTTGAGGGTTGCCCGGGCTACATAGTGTAGCTCAAGGCTAGCCTGAACTACAAAGTGAGACCCTATCTCAAAAAAGGAAAGAAAGAAAGACAAAAGAAAGAAAAAAATGAATGAAGGAAAGAAAGAAAGAGAAAGAAAGAGAGAGAAAGAGAAAGAAGGAAAGAAAGGAAGGAAGAAAGAGGAAGGAAGAGAGAGAGAGAGAGGGAGAGAGAGAGAGGGAGAGAGAAATGAGATTATGTATGTAGCTCAGTATGAAGGCCCTGAGTTCAGTTCCTAGTATGTTGCGGGAGGCATGTTTGAAGTATATAAAAGGGTTAACTCAGTAAATAGTAAATGTCACTTTATGCAATTAAACAAAACTCTTATAATAGATCTCCCTTGCTGGGTCTGATGGCACATATCTGTAATCCCAGCACACAGGAAGCTGAGGCAGGAGAATCACTACAAGTTTAAGGCCAGCCTAAACTAAATAGATACTGTCTCAAAAATTTTTTTTTAATTAATTAAAACAAAAACAATCTCATCCCCCTCATCTATATAACACTTAAATTAACCTTAAAATAAAAATTGGAGCTTATCATTTGCATGGTCAAAAAAAAGTCAGTGACTTTATTCACCCTATCAGCAAGCAAGCAAGTGCTTTCCTCAGGTCATCAGCAGTACTAAAAATGATTAAAGAATAAAGTTTAGACTTCTTAGCCCAGTGTTCAGGGTCAGGACTGGTCATTCTTATCTCAGCTGAACTGAGTCGCTTTTCCCACTGTCTGTTCTGAACAGTAGCCTCCCACATACCTAGCTGAGTAGCTCCGCCATTAGCGTGTCCCATTCTGTCATGACAGAGGTTCTTGCCTGAACTTTGTGTGGTGGTGATCACTTTCTACTCAGTATTATATGAACCTGTGTCCTCATTTTAATCTCTTCTACAATAATTTTTAACTCCAATATTTCAATTTTTTGAATGTATTGAATGAATAGGTAGACCCATATTATCTCACTTACCTTCCTTTATTCTATAGACATGAAGTTTTTGTGTTTTGAAAATTGTGGTTTGTTTATTTCTCATCATTCTAATTTTAGTATATGTAGTGCTGAAAAAGCATGTGTCTTTTCACTATCATACTTTTCCAAATAGCTAAAATTGGGATGTTAAAGTTCAATAATATCCAAATCCATAACTTGACATGAAAGTTTTTAAAGGTTTGCTCCTTTCTTTAAAACATCAATATCTGGTGCCAGACTCTTCTGGTTTCCCTTATTCTAGCTGCACCCTATGTAAATAACTCTATTACTGATTTATCACTAAAAGTATGAAAAAATTTTTATATGAAATGACCCTCTACCTTTTTTTTTTTTTTGAGACAGGGTCTCGCTTTGGAGTTCAGGCTGGCCCTGAGCTCACTATGTAGCCCAGGCAAGCCTTGAACTCAGCAATCCTCCTGTCTCTGCCTCCCGAGTGCTGGGATTACAGGCGTGAGCCACCACACCCAGCACTGTGGTATGTGGTATTGATGGCTGCTGGGCGTGAGCCACCACGACCAACATTGTATGTGGTTACCAGGGATCGAACTCAGGACCTTGCACTTGCAAGGCAGGCGCTGGAACCACTGAGCTAAATCTCTGGCCCGCTGTACCTTTTTTTCTACCCACACAACTTTTCTGTGGAGAATTTCAGAATTATCACTAACACCCCCAAACTCTATTTCTTATTCATTTGAACTCACGTCTCATTACTCTGTTTCTAAATACACATTTCAGGACTAACTTTTTTAGCTGATTACTGGCCAACTTCAATGAAATCTTTACTAGAACAAATGTTTCTTTCATGTAAAATATTTTGGAAATAGTTTTGTAGACTAATAAGGCCTAAAGTACAATTGTAAGATGCTTTTCTATGTCATTGCCATTGTGTTGTATTTCAAATTCATTTAAAGTTCCTCTGGTTTCTTCACGATGTTTAGTAACTGGAACAATATTGCATCACACACAAACTTGCACTTCATTTCCTTCCTCAAATTATTAATGAATGTGTTTAGAGGCTATCACTTCTATCTTTGCCCTTCTCCATTCTGAGAAGTGACCATTCACTATTTTGTTTTTTTCCTATTTCTTCACCAGTTTTTAACCCATTCACTAGTAAAAACCCATACATCGGCTTACTTTGTGATGGATGATGTGGGAAAACCATGTCTCATAAAAATATATCTTGCAGCTAGAAGCTAAAGCCAGCATATTTTTGAAGCACCCACCAGGCTATAGCAACATGGCATTGGAAGGGGTATCTCCTGGACCCAGCTTTTCTTATCTTTTGTTCTGGTGAGTTTAGGGCAGAGAAACGTCCTGGCTTTTTATTATTTAAATGAAGATCATTTTCATAAGTCTGTGCACTTGTGAGGCAGAACTATTTCTGGTATACTGGGGGTGGGGAGGCAAGTTCCTTTGGTCTCTGACTTGATTTCCTCATTCACTGCATCTGAATGCTGTTTGTGAATTAAATCTTATGTACTTACTCCCTTGCACTATATGAATGACCATTGAATTCAATTGCTATTTTTCTTTTTTTAAAGTTGGAGTAGTGGAAGGTGTTCAGAGATCTTAAATGCTCAGAGGACCTTTAACATTTTACCTCAAATGGGAAATTTGTATCCTAAAGCTTCTAGCTATTCAGTTTCTCTGTTTAAAATATGCTCAGCTCCTGAAAGAAGATGGTTAAGTCCTGAATATTGAAACATGGAAGTTGATGCCCTTAGGCCAGTAGGACTTTGTTGTTCCAAAATCCCCTTCCTCTTGAACTTTGTTAGCATATCCACTGTACTCCCAGGACATTCTTATCATTTTAGACTGATAAGCCTATGGCTATAGAAAGAAAACTGGAAAAGTTGGGCAATTGTGCATTTGTTTCATCTCCCACTCAGTATTCAGGAAGTTTCTTTATTTGTCTGGGCAAAACTGACCACTTGTCATGAACCCTGGAGGGATGTTCCATTTAGTCAGTGACAGCCCCAGCCAAGGTCCTCAGGCCATGGCCTGCTGATTTCCAGGCTGTGAGGCTATAGCTAAGGTCTCTTGAGGCCAGAACCCTGTTATTCAGCCTGGCTGTCACACATTTGAGTTGACATTTGCAGCAGCCAAGGGACCATGGAGCTGGAAACCCACCTCGCTGTGCTCATGGCAGATTAGAGAGGCAGTGTCATTTCACAGTTCAGTCCTGGGGTCATTAATCTTGACTACCAACTTGATTGGGTTAAGAGACACCTAGAAGATTACTAACCATGACCTTATATCAGCTCTCTGGCTTTCTCCCCTCTGGATAGTTCCCTGCTCTCTGCTTCCTGAATCCCATAAATTGAGTAGTTTTCTCTTGCCCTGCCCTTCCACTGTGATGTTTTTCTCTTGGAGACAGCTGACCATGCATTGAAACCTCTGAGATCATGAACCAAGATAAACCTGTCTTCCTTTAAGTTGTGGGTATCAGGTATTTTGTCTCAGCAATAGAAAGCTGACTAGGGCCAGAGATTTAGCTCAGTGGTTCCGGCGCCTGCCTCACAAGTGCAAGGTCCTGAGTTCAATCCCGGTAACCACATACAATGTTGGGCGTGGTGACTCACGCCCACCAGCAATCAATACCACATACCACAGTGCCGGGCGTGGTGGCTCACGCTTGTAATCCCAGCACTCGGGAGGCAGAGACAGGAGGATTGCTGACTTCGAGGTTTGCCTGGGCTACATAATGAGCTCAGGGCCAGCCTGAACTACAAAGCAAGACCCTGTCTCAAAAAAAATAGAAAGCTGACTAATACATCTTCTCAGTGTCTCTGGAAAATAATTCTGTGGTAATAAGATAGATATTGCCCTTGAGTTCTTTTGAACTCTCACAAAAGGGAAAGGAGACTTGGAGAGAACCAGAAAAGAGCTGGGTATAAAACTGACCCAAAGACCCATTTTGAAACAGCAGTCAGTGGAGAGCAACTCTCAATCAGAAATGAGGACTGAGAGTCAAGAGTGCAGGTCCAAGGGGACCTCTGCAAAACATAGGACCTAATAATAGTGCTGTGGGTCAAATGCTTACTCCTTACTGGACTCTTCAGCGGGCCCATACAGGCTGCCGTCACTGGTGTTTATTATTGGTATTGCCAATTCATGGATATCTCAGAGCACGGAAAGATTAAAGAACATCATAAATAGGTCAGAAATTTACAGATAGGATGTCTGGGATTTGAACTGACACAGTGTAGCTGCAAATTGCATTCCTAATCATGGCACCCCATTTGCCATCTTAGGAAGCTCCTTCTCCCACTGAGCAGTTTCCCCGTGATGAGAGTCTAGAGGAAACCAGCTCTAGGGGGCAGCCAGTTCTGATGATTAGAACGATTTCTGAGCAACTTCCATTGTTTTTTATTTGAAAAACTGATTGGGAGTCTATTCGCAAATCAACAGAAAACACTCTCCAAAAGAGAAGCTCAGAACAATTTGATTTGAGCAAAGAAGGGCACAAGCAGGTCCCAGGGACCATAAAGGTCTCTGGGCCAGTCCCCCCTAATAGAGACGTAGGGTAGCTTCCTGGAGGAAGAGCAAACCCCCATGTCAGCAACCAGTTTATTATATAAGCAGTCCTCAGAAGGCTATCTCCCCTGCAAGACCTCTTCTATCTTTGTTTCTAGTTCCATACATGGTATACCACTCTTTTAGTCACTCTCAGTTGCCAAAAATGTCATTTCAGTAATGTAAGCATTTATTTCAGAATAATAATCAAAATATCTCATTTCATAGTTAAAGTTTCTCCTCTCCTCTGATTCAAACCAGCCCCAGGCTGGGAGATCAACAACAGGAGGAAAGGCAGAAAGAATTCGACTCCTTCCCTTTTATCTGGGCCGTACCTTGTACACTGACAGAGAGAGGTAGCTGTCCCCTCTGGGGAAGGCAGGCTGGACCAGAAGAGGGGGCAGGGACGTGTCCCGGCCTGGCCTGCCATTGCTGCTTGAAGTCTGCTGATGAGATCCACCACCACCTCTTTCTTTGGTTGGAGCCCTTTAAGTGGTATCTCCAAGTCCACCCCCCTGAATACCTACTCCCGCTCCCCACTTCCAGGAAGGGAAGCTCCTTCTGAAGGCCTCTGCTCCACTCTCGTCTTTCCTTGCCCTTTCCCTGGCCTTGGGGCAGTGGCCTCTGTCCCTTGCCTTTAGATTTCTCAGGTCTGACACATTCTAAGTGCTGTGAGGGGTTCCTTGAGGGGCACTTCCACTTGTTTACAGAAAGAGAAGAAACGCTCTTCCTGCCTTAGCCAGGGAGAAAGGATATAGGGAGATGTTACCTATTTTTGGCAGGGTTACTACATAAGCAATACTGTGTTATCAGGAAGCACATAGTGAACATTTTTGCCATTGCTAGTGATGTTACTTTGATTCCTTGGTGAAGCCAATGCCTACCAAATGTGTCCTCTGGAAAGTTGATAGGTCTCCATATGAGAAATAAGTATCTTCTGGATTAGGACTTCAAGGTTATGTAAAAGTAGAGTTTTCTCCCCAAATATTGGATGAACTGCACCTTTGCCTAGCCAAACACCCATGGCAGAAACTAGGGTGTCTTCACTTTGTTCTTTTCTTTGCCTAATGTGTTCACTAAACAAATCCTGTAGACCCTTCCCCTTAATGTTATTCAAGTCCTTCACTTGCACTGCTTAACTCAGCCTCTTGTCATTTCTCTCTTGAGCTACTAGGACACCACCTAAGTAGGTTCCAATTTCCTATCTGTTCCTCTCCCCACGCTGCTGCAACAATGGTCTTTCAAAAACTGATAATCTGATTATATTATTTGCCTCCTTAAAACTATTAATGCAGATGTCCCAAATGGGAAGCTCTCAGTCAGTGAGGGGAGCTATATGACCCACGTACTACAACTCTGCATTAGTCAGCTCTAGCTGATGTGACAAATACCCCAAGCTGGATGGCTCAAACAATGCACATTTATTTCTCACAGTCTGGAGGCTGGAAGTTCAAGATCAAAGTGCTGACTAATTTAATGTCTGGTGAGATGCTTCCTGCTTGCAGATGGGCACCGTCTCACTGTGTCCTCACATGGCCTTTTCTTGGCATGAAAATACAGAACGTGCATAGCTCTCTGGTGTCTCTTCTTACAAAAACACTAATCCTATTCAATCTGGGCCCCCTCTTATAACTTCATTTAAAATTGCCTCCTTCAATCACACTATCTCAAAATGCATCCATAGAATCTCGACATATAAATTTGAAGGAGACATAAATAGACACTCGGTAATACACTCTTCTACTCTCTCCCTTACATATACCATGGGAGAGGCTGCCAGTCAATTATTGTATTCTGTCTTACCAAATTTGGATGAAGTTCAAGGCATTGAGTCTAGCCTTCTCAAGATCAAATTCTCCCTTTTATATATCCCTTGTAGCTGATATATATCTAGATAGATGATAGATAGATAGATAGATAGATAGATAGATGATAGATAGATAGATAGATAGATAGATAGATAGATAGATAGATAGATAGATGAGAGACTCACTTTCTCCCAGGGCTTCAAAGCCATGAGAGACCACAACTCATAAGCATAAGGAAGAAGACACTGCTGCTGAGGGTAGTATTGCACAGCAATAGAGGCGGAGGGTTGGACCACTGTGCCCTGTACAGACCACAGTGCTTACTGACCGGATGTGTGTTCTAGGTATTTTTCCTGGTTGAAAAGCTTTCCTATTTGACTCTGACTCCCTGGGGCATCCTTGGTGACTCAGCATGTTTAAAGGATTCATTTTCTAGTTCAACTAAATGAGAGGGTCTGTTGTTTCAACCCAGAAACCTGACTGCCACATTCCTGCCCTCTCAGGGCCCAGATGCAGAGTTGTGTGTGGTTCCACCCCTGGGCCAGGTGGCTGCTGGCTGAGGTTATCATGCTCCTACTGCTTCCTGTCCAAGAGTCTCGCCCACCTCCATCCCTCCTGCTAGAAGCTAGGAAACTTGAGGCTCCAAGCAATAAAAAAAAAAACAAAAACTTCCAGGAAGTGGCTTAAATAAGTATAGTCTATTTTCTTCATAAAACAGAAATCTTTACTTTTACTAAAAAGATTAAACTAGAATTACATGTGATTCAGCAATCCCACTTCTGGGAATTTGTCCAAAAGGAGGGTCTTAAAGAAACTCTGATACATTCATCTTCATAGCATTATTCAGAGTAGCCAAGAAGGTGGAAATAATCAAGTATCCATTAGGAAATGAACTAGGTATCCTCTCCTTAAGTCCTACAATCATTAGGAATATAACTGTCTTGGTCCAATCAGCATTAATACTCACAGGCTGGAGAATGGACATTCTTTACTTAATAATCATAAGTAACTTAGATGATTACATGAGATCTGAGGTGTGAAAGAAACCTATGTTCTTTTATGAAAAGAAAAGGAGTCAATTTCCATAGAGTAGGCAAACTCTGCCCACCATGCCAACATACATACCCATCTTCCAATAATACTGTCAAGTTCAATTGAAAATATTTCAACACATATAATGGCTAAGGTTCACCTCATATATATCCCTGCACTCACTGGGATGATCACACTGTATTTACCATTACTATTTGTTTACTTGTGCATGATATTCTCAAAGACCAGATAATTTTTTTTTTTGCTTGACCCATGCATAGGAAATATAGAAGACATAGAGGGCACCTGCTAAATATTTTATAAATGGAGAAATGAATGAATGGATGAAGGAGGCTGCTCAGAGAAACTGGCAACACACGAGCCAAAATCCTGAATTTAAAGCTCACAAGGGACACTAGAGGAAACCGCACAACCACCTGGGTGAGGCTTGCTTTGCTGAAAGCTGGGTGTGGAGACAAGGCAATGTCTCAGGAGTCTGATGAGGAAGGAGAAAGGGAAAAAGGCAAGGTCTGGGATTTGCAGCCCCCACCCCAAGCAAGATCATATATGTCACAAACTCATCTTTGTAAACTTAACCAAAAAGAGCAGAAGCCCATGGTTTGTCTGATATTGCTAGTAGTGGCCTAGATCTGAATATGCTCAACATTTTTGTGAGTTGTAGAACCTGCGGGAACTGATTTCAAAATTGCAAGACATTGTAAAACTTGTTATTATGACCAAATCTCCAAATTCATATTCAGCCCATGGCTCTAAATGAACCCTTAATAATATCATTATCCCAAACTGCTCAATCTAGTCTTCCTGACTGTGAAATCTCAAGTGTCTGTAAAAGAATGGACTGCGTTCCTCCAGGCTTCTGTTATGAAAGGAGAAAAGGAATCCTTGTTGGTTGAAAACTACCATTGGTCAGTAACTGAAGCCAACAGCCAGCTCTTCTTTGTCATAAGTTTAACTTGCACACATTATTTGCTGATATTATTAACTTATCTTCTATAGTCTAATGGACAATAGTCTTGAATCATCACATGGTAGCCTGACCTGCTGTTTGCTGCTACGGAAGAGCAGCTCTCCACTAAAAGCAGTGAAGGCCTCTGAAGGTGTTTATTTTCGGTGGCATCAGGGCTAGGCCCAAGCCTATTGGCAGTCTTCCTCTGGCACTGTGACCTCCTCCAAGGGTCTGGTATGTCCCTCCAGAGATACACAGAAGTGTAGAACAGGCCTACCCAATATCATGCCCCTCACAGTTGAGGGCCCAACAGAAGGGGAGATGCCTGACCTGCCCTCTGAAGCCAGAGCTGTGAGAGCCCTCTCCTACAGGTGCCTCTTGGCTTTAGTCTAAGAGAGAGATCGGGAATGTAAAGGAGTGAAGCTCTCATCCCCTATAACATGTAGAAGGATAATATGTTCATAAGTTGCATTATATCAAGTTCTAAAGACATTAGCATTTGTTTCATACAAATACAGGACTACATTGCAGAGAAAAGAAAAGGATAACCACAATTAGAAATGAGAATTTTGATAAATTTTTTGTCTATTAGAAATAATTGATCAAAATGGCAGTGGAAAATGTAAAAATTCTAGTTTGTTATGCTCTCTTTTTAAGCTATGGAAGGTAGAACCTTAAGACTGAACCCTGGGCCTGATCATGCACAGAGATAGAACTGGAATCAACAGGGATGGCTGAGGTGGAGACCAGGGAGACTGGAGTCAAATTCTGAAAGGCATTTGCACTGTTTAGATCGGGGGTCCAACATGCCAGCTTCCCTCAACACTTTTACCCCAAATCAGGGGCCCCCACTCTTCCCACAGACAGGTGGAAGTATTCTGTGGCCTGTTAAGAAGAGTCGAGCAGCAGGAGGTGAGCCGTGGCCAAAGAATCAGGTTCATCTACAGAATTAATACCTACCCCACGGTGCTCACATTACCCACTGAGCTCCACCTCTTATCTCCTCAACAGGAGCATTATGTTCTCATTGGAGCCTGAACCCTATTATGAATCAGGCATATGAGGTATCTAGCTTGGGTGTCCCTGATAAGAATCTAATCCAGAACCCATCAATCAAGTCTGTGGGACTACTGGCTCAAGTAATCCTCTTATTTTATCTGCAACAAAGTGAAACAAAGTCACCACACACTAAACTAAAATCAAAGTGGATTAGAGACCTAAATATTAAAACAGAAACACTTAATCTGCAGCAAAACAAGTGAGGTAGAACTCTTGGATACATTGGTTTAGGGAAAGACTTTATGAACAAAACCTCTATAGCACGAGAATTAGCAGAAGAAATCAACAAATGGGATCTCATTAAAAAGCTTCTGCACAGCAAAAGAAAGCATCAGCAGAACGAAAAGACAACCAACAATATGGGAAAATTTTGTTTGTTTGTTTGTTTTTTTGAGACAGGGTCTTGCTTTGTAGTTCAGTCTGGTTCTGAGCTCACTATGTAGCCCAGGCAAACTTTGAACTCAGCAATCCTCCTGTCTCTGCCTCCCGAGTGCTGGGATTACAGGCGTGAGCCACCACGCCCGGCATGGGAAAAATTTTTAACAGCTATTTCTCAAAGGGCTATCTAGAATATATAAAGAGCTTAAAAAATCAGCTCCCCCAAATTTAAAGACCCAATTCATAATGGGCATCTGAAATGAACAGACGCTTTTCAGAGGAAGAAAGAAAAACATGTGCATATATGAAGAAATGCTCAACATCACTGTTTATTCGAGAGATGCAGATGAAAACAACACTGAGATTCCATCTCACTCCACAAAGAATGGCTGCTATCTCAAAATTAGCCAGCAACAAATGCTGGCGAGGCTGTGAGGAGAAAGGAGCCCTTCTCCACTGTTGGTGGGAATGTAGACTGGTACAACCACTGTGGCGATTCCTCAAAAAAACTAAGATTAGAGGTTCCACTCGACCCTGCTATTCCCTTATTAGGTGTATATACATAAAAGAATTAAAAATTTATATCACATATTTATAGCAGCTCAATTTGTGATAGTTAAATCTTGGAAAGAACCCAAATGCCCATCAATTGAAGACTGGTTGAAGAAGATTTAAAAACAAAAATAGAGTATTACTCTACCATAAAGAATGACATGTTTCAGTCATTTATACTCAAATAGACATACCTGAGGACATACTATAAGTGAAATAAATAGGTCACAGATGTAAAATACTGTATCTTTTCTCTGGTATGAGAAGTTGCAGGTGTAAATGAGTTCTAAAATGTATGATAGGTATTGTGAAAAAGGAAGATAATACTCAAATGGAAAAGGGGGTAGGAGTAAGTAATGAGGAGAAAGGAGAATGTGATATTAAAAAAAAGGAAAACAAAGTTTATGGATATAGAAGGCAGGGGGATTGTAGGGTGGGCAGGGAAATGGGAAAAAATGAGAATTCAGGAGACCAAAGATTTAGCTCAATGGTTCCATGCCTGCCTAGCAAGCCCAAGGTCCTGATTTCAATCCCCAGTAACCACATACAACAACACTGGGTGTGGTGACTCATGCCTACCACCAGCAATCAGTACCACATACCACAGTGCCACGTGTGGTGGCTCACACCTGTAATCCCAGCCCTTGGGAGACAGAGGCAGGAGGATTGCTGAGTTCCAGGCTTGCCTGGGCTACATAGTGAACTGAGGGCCAGCCTGAACTACAAAGTGAGAACTTGTCTCAAAAAAAAAAAAGTAAGATAATATTGAAATGGAAAAGGGGGTAGGAGTAAGTAATGAGGGGAAAGGAAAATGTGATGGTTAAAAAAAAAAAAAGGAAAACAAAGTTTATGTATATAGAAGGCAGGAGGGTTGTAGAGTGGACAAGGAAATGGAAAAAAATGAGAATTCAGGAGACCAAAGATTTAGCTCAATGGTTCCATTCCTGCCTAGCAAGCCCAAGGTCCTGAGTTTGATCCTCAGTAACCACGTACAACAATACTGGGTGTGGTGACTCATGCCGACCACCAGCAATCAGTACCACATACCACAGTGCCACGCGTGGTGGCTCACCCCTGTAATCCCAGCACTCAGGAGGCCGAGGCAGGAGAAGGGTGAATTTGAGGCTTTCCTGGATTACATAGTGAGCTAGGGCCAACCTGAACTACAAAGCAAGACTCTGTCTCAAAAAAAAAAAAAAGAGAGAGAGAATTCAGTCATGTCATGTACTGGTACAAATTCTCAATGTTCAGTGTGATCATGATGTGTATATACAATGTACCAATAAAGATTCAAATCTAAAAAAAGTTACTAGAACTATAGTCGGTCAAAGTATTGGGAATGGCGAGCTGGGAAAAGATAGATTCAGAGGGTTTTTTTTTTTTTTGAGACAGGGTCTCACTTTATAGTTCAGGCTGGCCCTGAGCTCACTACGTAGCCCAGGCAACCCTCGAACTCAGCAGCCCTCCTGTCTCTGCCTCCCGAGTGCTGGGATTACAGGCGTGAGCCACCACACCTGGCACTGTGGTATGTGATACTGATTGCTGGTGGGC
Source organism: Thryonomys swinderianus (assembly GCA_004025085.1). NCBI lineage: Eukaryota > Metazoa > Chordata > Mammalia > Rodentia > Thryonomyidae > Thryonomys > Thryonomys swinderianus. The sequence continues at coordinate 61,176 of PVIC010004124.1, forward strand.
ATGAATCACCATGCCCAGCATTGTTGTATGTGGTTTCCTGGGATCAAACTTGGGACCTTGTGCTTGCGAGGCAGGCACTGGAACCACTGAGCTAAATCTTCAGCCCTCAGAGGAATTTTTAACCACCAGCCAAAGATGGAGAGCAGCCAAGACTGCCCATAGCAACCATGTCTTAAATTAAACATTTGTTTTATTTGAAGTGCTAGTAATATATTTCCTTAATAAGAATAAAAATACTACTAAACTCTTTTTGTGAATTTTCTAGAAACTTCTAGATTAAATTCTTTCCCCACAGGGTCTAGAATTCTATAGGAATTCCCTCACCTTAAATGTCTTTAGGAAACTGATTTCTATGGTTTTGCTGAGATTACTGTTTGTGTGTGGTGTTTAAGAATTAATACAAAGGCCGGGGATTTAGTTCAGTGGTTCCAGTGCCTTGCCTAGCAAGTGCAAGGTCCCTGGTTCGATCCCCAGTAACCACATACAACGATACCAGGTGTGGTGACTCACGCCAACCAGCAATCAGTACCACATACCACAGTACCGGGTGTGGTGGCTCATGCCTGCAATCCCAGCACTCGGGAGGCAGAGGCAGGAGGATTGCTGAATTTGAGGCTAGCCTGGGCTACATAGTGAGCTCAGTACCAGCCTGCACTACAAAGCGAGACCCTGTCTCAAAAAAGCCCACAAAAAACAACAAATGTGAAAACAATATTTCAAATGAAAAAGGCTGGTTTTGTCTTGTCATTGGCAAGGGATGATGGTAAGGAAACTGCCCCTTTCCCATCTGTCTCCAGGTTTCTTGACTATGGCACTGGGGACATGCTGGCTGGGATAACACTTTGTGGGTGGGGCCATGTGGTGCTCCGCAGGGGCCCTGCTCACTACATGCCTGCAGCATCTCCCCATTGCAGCCATTAGAGTTGCCTGTAGAAGTTGCCAAATGTCCTTGGGAGCCAAGGTGATCCCTGGCTCTGAATCCCTGCTCTATTTTAATACATGTTGTTTGTATAATGGCACAATCTTTGGCTCTGTGATTCTGACGAAGCAGAGGCCAGTGTTGTTTAGTGCCCAGTGGGTTCAAATAAGCAGTCTTGATAGGAATTCTACTCAGATCTCTAGAAATATATGTGAGATCTTCATATGTAACCCATAACAATTTTTATAAAAATATTTTCCTTCTTATTTTCTCTAATATCCAGCCACATCAGGACCCTCACTCATTTTCTTCAGAACAACATGCTCTTTTATTCCTCTACCCTTTCCCCTCTCTCCCCTCGATGTCTTGACACATTGCAGCCCCTGCTAACCAGGGTCCCTTGCAAGATAGCTTGCCTTTCACTCTTTCCTCTTTGAAATCTTCCTATGTAGCTTTTGCCTTTGCTGTCCCTTTCCTGTTTTCCTGATTTTGCATCCAAATTTCCAGAGATCTGGTCTGCACCCTCCAAGCTCTTCTGTGTAGTTGTCTGTGGGTGGATGGGAGGAACCGAGCAGCCCAAGCAGCACCCAATTTAGCAGTGGGGAGGAGGCTAGGACAGGCTGCCAGTACTCATATGTGTGCAGGGCTGCAGATATTTTCTTTGCTCACAGATGTGTAAAGACGTAACATTTTCATTTCTCTAAGGTCGTTTTTCTAAGTGCCCAGTCATTGTATAGAAGGAAAATAGTCGGATGAAACAATTTAAATAAAAATGTCAGGTCCATCTATTTAGGTTAAAAAAAAAAAGCCTAGTCTCATATGTATCCCCCTCCCATCTCTCTTTCTCTCTCTCTCTCTCTGATCTTTTTGAGATGGTATCTGGATCTGTGACAGGGTTGTGGCTAACAGGCTCTGTAGAGACAGGAAGGAGGTGGAATTCCCAGATCCCTGCAGTATCATCTGCCTCCTTGCTGATTTCTGCTGTGGATTGCTAGCCCGGATACACTGTGTTCTGTCTTTGAGAGTGACAGCAGTTCCATCCCTGGGAATTTGGGGTACACATGCTGCTGAGGTGGTGTTTAGGGTACCTGTGGTCTGTTCCTCCCTAGCTGGAAGGGCTGCGTGTGTTCCATGATGAGTCAGTCCCTGCTCTGGCTGCTGCTTCAGACCCCACAGCTTCCATCTGTCTCTTCCCGAGACTGTCCGCCCCCAGCCTTGCTGCTGACAAGCATGAAGGTCTCTTGGTGCTCAAGTCACCTGTTTTCCTGACCTCTTCTCTGATATAGGTGGGAACTCCCTGGCCTAGAGTTTTACAAACTGTCCTGAGTGAAGCCAGAAAATTGTATGGTGCTTTTCTCCCTGCATAACTATACTGCTATACTGCTCCTAAAGTAATGCCAGGAACCTGGAGGATGAAGTCTTGAGACACCCTCATCCCCTTTCTCCTTCATAACAAACCTGTGCTTTGGGCAGAATCAGAAGGGACGTGAGGTTCATCTCTGGTGCTGGGCTCTCTTGGTTCTCCTCCCTCTTCCCATCAAAGTCCACTGGGACTGCCAAGGCAGCCCTCTTTCTCTCCCTGTCTACTCCAGGACTTCCCAGATTCAAAATTCCAAGGTCGAGTTGGATCTTGATATGCCAATGAAAGAGTTAAGGAAATCTAGAATATCTTTTCTCTCTCTTGCAAAGCCTAGGTTTTTAAGTTACCTGAAAAGTCCTAAAATCCTATTTTGCAATTGGGAATTAACTCTTTCCTCCTCTTTCTTTTATTCTTCTTTCCTTTGCATTCTTTCTGTACCAATCCTTAACTTCCCTGAGGCAATTAGAAACCCCCAGAAGTATGTGGGTCATTATGAGGAAAAAAAAGAAGCAGCATTTTCATGTATTTCAAAATGATATCACCATGACATACGTGATGCTTCACCTACCATATGTCACATTCTAATGTTTTGTTCCCTGGAGGTGTGCAAACTGGGACCACAGCATCTGTCCAGCCTGTGGCTGGAGGAGTACAGGTCTCCAGACAGGAAACCAGAACTCCAAGGGGAAGTTTTAAGACAGGAGAGAGAGTGTTTTACCGTCTTTAAAGACTGAAGCCTTGGAACTAGGACAATCCCCCACCTGTGGACACTTTTCTCTCCCAAATAGAGTCAGGCCAGCCTCTCTGAAATAGAAGAAGGGTCCTGTTTTCCTGGCTCTGCAATTCAGAAAATCAGCATAGCTGAATGCAGCAACACAGGCCTATAGTTCTGGTTACCTGGGAGGCTGAGGCTGGAGAGTTGCAAGTTCAAATCCGGCCTGGGAAACTGAGCAAGACACTGTCTGAAAATAAAATTTTATGAAGGTCTACTGATGTAGCTCAGTGCTTCCACAATTCAATCCCCAATACAGAAAAAAAAAATCAGCATAAAAATCTTTTTAGGAGGACCGGAGGGTTAGCTCAGTGGTTCCGGCGCCTGCCTCGCAAGCGCAAGGTCCTGAGTTCGATCCCCGG
>PVIC010004125.1:0-64599 GCA_004025085.1 Thryonomys swinderianus
CCGCTACTGGCTGGGCTCAGTGTCAGAAAACCTGTGTCCTGGGGGAGGAGGTGCACAGGGCCACAGCCGCCCGTTTGGGAGTAGTCAGCTCTCTCTGAAGGGGCATACACGTTTCATGTGGTGCTGCTTTCTCCCACCATTCAGTGCATATGCTGAGAGCACTGGGCTGGTTGGAAGCCCCTCACTATGCATTTCTAGCTGGCCTTGAATTCACTTTACAGTGAATTCATGGCGATCTTACCTGCCTCAGCCTCCTGAGGGATTTTTGGGTGTGCATTACTATACCCAGCCTTGATGTTAATTTTAAAAAGTAGCAGAACATGACACCTATAATCCTAGCACTTGGGAGGCTGAAGCAGGAGAATTGCTGTGAACTTGAGGACAGCCTGAGCTACACAGTGAGTTTCAGGCCAGTCTGAACTACATAGTGAGACCCTATCTCAAAAAATCAAAATGAGGGCTAGCTCAGTGGTTCCAGTGCCTGCCTCACAAGTGCAAGGTCCTGAGTTCGATCCCCAGTAACCATACAATGCTGGGCATGGTGACTCACGCCCACCAGCCATCAATACCACATACCACAGTGCTGGGTGTGGTGGCTCGCGCCTGTCATCCCAGCACTAGAGAGGCAGAGACAGGAGGATTGTTGAGTTTGAGGTTTGCCTGGGCTACATAGTGAGCTCAGGGCAGCCTGAACTACAAAGTGAGACCCTGTCTCAAAAAAAAAATCTAAATAAATAAATAGCTAGATAAATAATAAATATGTCTGCCTTTTTATCTGTCCATCCATTTATACACCTGCCTATCTATCTGTATCTCTGTATCTACCTAACTCCATATCTAACTCTGTATCATCTATCTGTCTATCTATCTATCTATCTATCTATCTATCTATCTATCTATCTATCTATCTATCTATCTATATCCTATCTGTGTTAGGTGCTAGGGATTGAAACTAGGGTCTCACACATGCTAGGCAAGTGCATGACCACTGAGCCACACCCCCAGCCCTTTTTGTTTTTTATTTTGAGACAGAGTCTTGCTATGGTGCCCAAGCTGGCCTCAAACTTGTGATCCTCTTGCCTCAGCCTCTCAGGTAGCTGGTAGCACAGTGGCTGGCTTACATATTCTAATAAGAAAACGAAGAGCTTGTTCATGTTAGGTCACAAAAGAACACTGAGGGTTATGACACCTTGGGACAATTCTCCAGAGTTGGGAGTATCTTTGTAGAAGAGTCACCTTCCCTTCTCATCCTACGTCCAAGATCCTTGTCCAGAGCCTGTGATTCTCAAGTGAGGACCACAGGTCCATCCAGGAACACAGCTCAGGGGCTCAAGATCTGGACATTACTTAGCCCCAGATGAGACCCATCTGTTTTGTTTTGTTTTTACAGTACCAGGGATCGAACTCTGGCCCTTGTGCTTCCAAGGTAGGTGCGATACCACTTGAGCTAAATTCTTGGCCTGAGACCCATTTGTCTAGAGGAAGATTGCTCCGGGCTCCCTGGGGGAGGGTGGCGTCTCAGAGTGCACTGTCACAGAAACAGACACTGGGAGAGGCCCGCAGGACGGTCCTTGTCTCTCTTCCTAGGATACCACAGGCCTCCAACTCCACACATGTCCCAGGGTGGAGGAAATTACATGCCTGCGGCTCCATCTCCTCACAGACTGCTGCTGCACTCTAATGTCTGCGACAGCCAGAGCCCAGAGCTCACACCCTGCCTGCACCCAACCCGTGTCCTCCCTCCAGACGCTCTCCAGTCTTGGGGAGGTTGGGATGGAGCCTCCATTCCACAGAAGCCCAATCTGAGACTCCGCAGTCATGTGCCCAAGGCACAGCTCACCCGACCACCTGCCTCCTAGAGCACCCAGGGCCACTCTGAGCCCGTGACTCTGCCTGGCCCATGCTCACTTCCTGAGACACAGCCCCCAGCACTGTGCCTCTGATTTGCCCAGCTCCACCCTCTTCTCATGGCTGGCTCCCATCTCAGGAGACCTCAGACAAAGGCTGCCTCGCCCAGAGGCCTTTGGGGCTACAGCAGCCAGAGGCCTGCTCTGGCGACCCCATGATATTTCTGCAATCTGCCATCTCTATAAGCCCAGATGCCTGGACTGGGCCCTCCTCTCTGGTCCCTACTTGCCTGTGGACTGAATGAGTCCCAGGACACCCGCCCCACCTCCCTGGACCGTACTGCTTGGCCCAGTTTAGCTCATCCCTGCCTTTGGGTCATGCATCTTTTCAGAGCACTGACAGTCTGGGCAGCCCTGGTAGACCAGATGGCTATGGGGAACCAGAGACTTCAGCTCTTCCGCAGACCCTCCTTCCTTCTCGGGGACTCTGACCCTCATGCCTTCTCTGCACATGCTCAGTGGCTTGGTGGCCATTACCCTTTGTGGGGCCTGGCAGTGAGTAGAGACAAGGCTGGCAGTTGCCACAGGGAGGGTCTCTTTCTCTGCTCCCTAGTGATGTCCCAGGGTGGTTCAGGCTGGCACAAATCGGGGAGAAGACCAGTTGGGGGTCATGCCAGGGCCCCACCCTAAACCTCTAGGACCAGTATCAAGTGGGATGACCCAGGCCTTCTACAAGGGTCCCCTGTGCCTCCCAGGGCAGAGGGCAGAGGCTGGCAGAACCATGTGACCTTTCCAGTAAGGCATCAGGTGAGGGAGAGAAGAGAAAACCCCAATTCTGCAAGGTGTGACCCCTGTGCTAACCAAACCCTGTGTCTCTGGATGTGGTGATGGCGAGGCCTGGGCCTGTTCCAGGCCCACATACTCAGACTCCCACCTGGGCTTCAGAGGGAGGGGCTGGGGGAAGAGGCAGGTGACAGTCCCCTTGGGAGGTGACAGCTGTGGGGTGGGAGCCACCGCCACCCCCTGAGAGTGGGTGAGGAGCAGGTTAGCTGGGTGAAAAGTTCACCATGAGGGGAGCTGTCTGTTTCCCTCGCTTAATTTATCCACTATTTGGCTAACCTTGCTCTGAACCCAGGCCCGAGACCCCTCTCCATGCTCCCCCGCCTCCCCACCGGGCTTCCGAGCCGCCACCGGCCCTCCCGTCGCCTTTGCCGCTGGGCAGGGGACATGCTGGCCTTGAAGAGGCCCGGGACCCGCGGGCGCCCGGGGGAGAGGCCGGCCGCCTGGCCAGGCAGTTATTTATGACCTGAGCCTTCTTCCATTCTCAGTAACCAAAATAAAGTCGGGTTGCCGGCGAGGTCCAGGCCTCGAAGGCCTCAGAGGGAGCCCCGCCCAGCACTGCCTTTGCCAAATACACAGCTGAGCTGGAGACGGCGACCTTTCCTACAGGAGCCATCTGTCATCCTGGCCTCGGGCAGGACGAGGACACACGGCCCATCCTTCGCAGGGTGGGGGAGGCCGGTCTCCTTCCCTGGCCCGGGATGGCCCCTCGTTGTCTACGTCCTTGACCGCTCAGGTTGACCTTGTAGGCCCCTTGCACTGTCAATCCTTCTCCAGCGTGCGTGGTGGGTGTGGAGGTGGAGGGAAAGGCCAGCTCTGGCATCGGCGACCTCCACTGTACCGCAGCTGCTCCAGGCACCTGCCACATTGACTTCCTAGGGTCCAGGCACTTGGAGCCCTGTCACTGTGGAGGCGACTGGTGGGGGCGAGTCTCCCTCTAGTCCCTAGGTTGTGGGTGACAGGACAACCCAGGGAACTTTGACCCCGAAGCCAGTGCTCTGTGTGACAGAACTTGGTTTCCTAGTCTCAATTTTTATGTTTTCACTGAAACCTTTTGGCAGCCATAAAGGTCACACATGTCCCCAGCAACCAGGGAAACACAAAGACGCATCAGGGTGAGTCACGCTGTCTCTGCCACCCGCCCTGCTTGTCCCACAGGACCCTTGTCTGCCATCTCCAAAGTCAAAGTCCAGGCACCCAAGCTCCTGTGTGGCTGGCAAGGTGTGGCTTGTGTTGGCGATGACAAGGGCCTAGTTTGTGTATCACTCCGCTCTTTTCTACTAAAACCACAGCCCACAGCAGTACCAGGTCCAAGGCTTCAAGTCCTTCCTCCTTACAGCCATGGCAGTCCACATGTGAGTGGACACAGTTCTTTGATTTGCTTACTGTGCAGAGAAGTAGGACAGACAGACAATTCCAAGGGAACAGTTTTGTCAGCATCACCTATGCAGCACCCAAGATTCCAGAAATCAATGTTTCCAGCCACTAGAGCTTGGAATACATCCCATGATCTTCGCACTCTGGGAAGCTGAGGAAGGAGACTGAAAATTTTGAGTCCAGCCTGGGCAACAGAGTGACTTTTTGAAACCCTGTTTCAAAATAAAAATAATAATAAGGACTGCTGGGTATGTAGATTAGCATAAAGCCTCTGGCTTCAATCCTTATTATCCAAAAACAAAATAAAAAAGTTTCCCTCCCTGTGTCATATCACCCTCAAAGAGAATCACTTGGGTTATCTCTATCTGCACAGAGTTACGGTGCCTTTTTGAACTCTGTAGAATAATCTCTTGCACAAGGAAGTTTTGTACCTGTCTCCTTTGCTCAAGATTTTTGCTTGTTGTTGTTGTACATGGTGGGACTCCCTTCCTTTTCAGTGCTGTATGGTGTTTCAGCATGTGCATAGTACCATAATCAATCCCTATTACAACTGATAGAAATGTGCATGACTTCTGGTTTTATTACATGGCAATAAATATTTCAAAACTACCCCTGTGGGCTCCCACTCTTCTTCTTCTTTTTTTTTTATTTTTTTATTGGTACATTTTATTGGTACATTATATAAACACATCACAATTACACTCCACACTGAGAATTTGTACCAGTATCTTACTCTTCTTTTTGAAGGAGGGGTTCCAGCTCTTCATTTACTGATGACAATAAAAGGTTTCTTTTCATACTGGTCCAAGGAGATGACTGTTTCCGGTATTCCAGAGAATCATTCAGCAAAGTCTCTGGAGACTTCAGTGGAGAGTCCACGTTGTTACGTCGTGTTCCGAGAAGGGCTCCTGGCTGCAGGGCAGGGCATCCGCAGGGCAGGACACCACCTAGGAGATTGTTCCGAAGTCTGGGTGAGGCAGCGGCCTTCAGGGAGGTGTGAGCATGGAGGAAGCCCTGGACAAACTGTGCTCTGCTCTACTGAGCTGTGTCTCTGAATCCCGAGCTCTGTGTCTTTGAATGTGGCCCTGGCCTGCAGTCTAGGAATCCTGAAAAGGGGCTGTGGGGCGAGAATCTGGACAGGCTGCTGCACCCCAAAACTGCAGAGAGGCACTGAGTGGTCTCGGCCTAGCTGCGCTGCCCAGGCCCGGCCTGCAGCTCCTCCACCACCTGGGTCCTGCCCAACGCACACAGACCCCTGCCAGTCCCTGAAGTAGAGAGCCTACCCCCTATGCCCCTGCTCTTACTCAGACCTCGGGCTAACACCCCACCCTCAGCGACCAGTATGGGGACCCCCTTCTGTCCTTAGAAGCTGTCTGGCTGGGGCCCACCTTCCTCACTGGCCCATGTTAGGGCCTGTTGCTCGGGCCACCTCTCAGCCCTGCCACCTTCTGCTCCTGGACGCCTGCTTCCACCTGGATGCTAAATGTTTTCTTGCCATCAGTCTTAGAGTTTCTAAATCTGGAACGAACTTTCTAGCATGTACTTCTTCTTCTTTTCTTATTTTTCTTTTTGTGGTACCGGGGGTCGAACTTGGGCCCTTGTGCATCCAAAGTTGGCGCAGTACCACTTGAGCTAAATCCCCAGCATCTGACGTGTACTTCTGATCACGGCTAAGCTTGGCCCCAAGACCTCCCGACTCCCTTTTGGGGACTCCTGTCCTCTAAGACTTGGCGTCCAGGGCTCCCCAAGGCCCAGACCTCACTACAGCTATGCTCCGTCTTCTGTCCCTCTCTGGGAGCCCCCCACCCCCTGTTATCATTTCAAGAGGTAGAGCCTCCCCTTTAGGACAGAAGACTAGGTGGGGATGAGTCCCTGATATCTGTATCAGAGATACCACTTGAGCCCAGCAAGCTGGGCCCCCAGCGACCAATCCCAGATCCCTCCATCCCAGCACCTCTGGCCTTGGGCTCCTGCTGGGCAGCAATTCCTGTACTACCAGGGAACAAAGGCTTTTAGAACCAGCTCAGCCTCCTGTGCCACCACTTTCTCTCCACAGCTGTGGAGAGGTGGGCAGGCTCCTCGCATTCTTGCCAGGAGGGACAGAGGCAGGGCCAGATGGTGGCAGCCTGGGATGTGTCTCCTCCCCACTTTGGGGCAGGCCATGATGGACTGCCAGAGAGGACGGGTCACTGCCAAGCGCCACGCAGCCAACTGCCCACCAGGATGCCTGGTGACCGCCAGTCAGGAGGGCCGAGTGGTCAGGCGCAGGGCGGCCAACTGCCTGTCAGCACCCTGGCCAAGTGTCCGTCAGCAGAGGACAAGTGCTGGGAGCTCAGCGCTGCCTGTCAGGGCGCAAGCCAACTGTCACTCAGAAAGCCCAGGGGTGAGGCAGGGAGTCCACAGGGTCACCCTGGCAGCAGCTGTGTTTGCCACTCAGCACCCCTTCTCTGGCAAGAGCACCCCCCTGGACTTTTGGGGGCCCCTTTGGTCTGATTCTTTCACTTTCCCCAGCTCTCAGTTTGTAGGTTAACTGAGACGATTCCCTCTCCTCTGTGACTGGTTTATATGTGGACACGTTACCAGGTGGAGGGGTAATGGGCCTTTTTTCCTAGGTTCTTGATGTCCCCAGCAAAGAACTGCACGAGACACATAGACAAGGCAGTGGTTATCAAGGCAAGAAAGAAATTCACTCTGCAGAGTGAGAGCCAGCTGGGGGAAAGGCTCAGGGGCCTTTGTATTAAAAAATGCCTGGGTTTTCTTTTATGCAAATGAAGGGTTGAAAAGAGCATCTTCTGACTGGGCCTGTGAACAGCTTCAGATTCGAATGGGAGACTGGAAATAGCAAGTCTCTCCTGGTCCAAAACAGCTCTCCCCATAGGAATGCCCTCATCGTGCCAGCTTCCAGAATCAGAACTAGCTCTGGGTGTCCACTCTCTCTGTCACCCTGGAGCCTGGCAGCCTGCTTGCCACCTGCACAGCAAGATGTCAGAGGAAGGCAGCTCGCTGATGAGGAAACAGGACAGAGGAAGAGAAAACTCTTGGCCAGGGGCGGAAATGTGACTTGAGCTACAGATCCTGCTTTCAGTTATACCTGAAAGCAGTTACTACAGGGCTTTGCAGCATTTGCTGGTGAACTTTCTCCTCTGGGCCGAGCACTAATGGCTGTGAGTAGAACCAGGTGTCACCCAGGGCTGGGGCCAGCTCTCGTCTGAGTCCAGGAGTGTTTCCTAAGGAACTTCCAAGGGGCCGGGCTGCCTCATCTCTGCTGCCCCAGGCCTGGCCGTGACTGCGATGCTCCCAGCCTTTGACGAGGAGAGCAGAGAGGTGGACTCACCGCCACAGGAAAGAGTATCTGAGGCCAGCAGCAAGGTCCCCAGGGCCCAGCGGTAACACCAGCCGCCCCCTGGCTGCACTTGGAGGCTGTGGTCTGGCAGCATCTCTGGCAGCTGCCTGGTTCTTGGGTCTGGTTTGAGCTCCCTAAATATCTTGCCGCAGAACGAGTCTAGGGACTGGGACTAAGAAACCAACACCTTTGTGCCCTTGGCATGTGGCAGCTGCTCCTGGCTCCAGGCTGGGGAGGCGGACGCTGGCTTCGGGCTGGCCAACTTCCATGCTGGGTGGGCATTCTGCAAAGGCAGCTTCCTTGACACACCCAGCAGAGTACTGGCATTTTTTAGGGGCTCTGGGAATTGGGCAGGGAGAGCAATCTGCCCGCAGACATTGGCTATGTGCCCAGCCCTGGGAGTCTGAGGAAGGAGACTGCTCCCTCCAGGGTCACAGTTAGGAGGCAGGGCTGAGCCCGATAAGCTCCTGGCTCTTGAAGGAGATGCCTGTTTCCTCACAGGAAGGCCTCCAGCCTCCACTTCACAGGACCACCTTGGCCCACCTGCCACAGAGGAGAGGGTCCAGAGGAGGGGGAATGGGGTAGTGACATTAACAGGAAGGTACCAGGATGAGGCCTGGCCAGAACTGGATAAAATGTTGATGAATCATGGTAATAACCATATATCGTAGTTTCCGAAGCCACAAACCCAGGCATTAAGGCCCAGGGTTTCACAACTGGACTCAGGTTCAAGTCCCAGCTCTACAAGTTACCTGCTGTGAGTAAAGCTCTGGGAAGATTGCTTCCTCTATCTCTGGCCTGCTTCCTGGAAAGTGCGGGGAGGTTTTCAGTACTAAATTCTCATAACTTACCAGGGACAGGAAGATTTATTATTCTTTGTTTTTGTTTGTTTGTTTGTTTGTTTGTTTTTGAGACAGGGTCTCACTTTGTATTTCAGGCTGGCTCTGAGCTCACTATGTAGCTCAGGCAAGCCTTGAACTAAGCGATCCTCCTGTCTCTGCCTCCTGAGTGCTGGGATTACAAGCGTGAGCCACCACGCCTGGCACTGTGGTATGTGGTATTGATTGCTGGTGGGCATGAGTCACCACGCCCAGCATTCAATGTGGTTTCCGGGATCGAACTCAGGACCTTGCGCTTGCAAGGCAGGCACCGGAACCACTGAGCTAATCCTCCGGCCCGATTTATTATTCTTATTATAAAATAATAAAATTATCACTTGGGTATTTACTGGTACCCAGCACATGTGCATTATTGTATTATGTGTACAACACCCTTGATTTTCACAAGTAACTCTGTCGAGGACAGGGCTCTTAGTCACATCCTACAGATGAGGAAACGGAGGCCGAGGAAGGCTCTGTGCAGTGGAAGGTTAAACTCAAGCTCACACGGAGCCAGGGCTGGGAATCTCAGCGGATGTGACAACCTCCTTGCGCCACTCTCTTCCCTTCTCCACGTGCCCCTCGGTCTCTGCTGCGCTGGCCAGATTGGCTTCTCTCACTCAGCTCCCCAGCCAGTGTGGACAGGGAGCGAGTTTGGCTGGGCAAGGCTGAGAAGGGCGGCTTGGGCCAGAAGAACCCCGCCCACCCGTCCGGCCTGGCCATGAGGAATCCATTGTGGCATTTGGGGTGGGTTAGCCTGGTCTCATACTCGGCATGCCAGGGCTGTGGAGGTTCACATGCCCACAGCCATGTGACCTTCCCAAGCTAGCAGCATCCAGTTACCTCGCAGCAGTGGCCCCGAGGAACAAACACAGCTTGTGTCTTCTTCCAAGGGCTTATTTCCTTTGTCTGTGAGCACTGAAAAATGAAAGGAATGATCAGGATTTGATGAGGGGGGCTGGAAAATTCTGCAGAATTTGGGTAACTCACAAGAGGAAGCAAGGAGGAATTTTCCAACCAAATCCAAAGACAGAGAAACTCAACACGCAGGCCTGAAGCACGTGAGGTCTCTTGGATTCCTAGGTCCTCTTTAGGGGAAAACAAAGGCCCCAAGCCTGGGGCAGAAGGCTCACCACCCAGTTCCATCGCCAGGCTCACTTAGACAGACCACTGACTCTCGCTGGAGTTCAGCTTCCTTGAATTCGGCACCAATAACGCCAACTCCCAGGGCTCTGGGTTGTTGCCACGGAATGAGAAACTGTGTAGACAGGGGCTTCTGTTGAGGGACTAACTGTTGGGGGGCATCTGGCAATGTCTGGGAACTTTTCGTTGTCACACTGGGAAACGATCATCACCAAGAGTGATGAATGGAGGACAGTGACGCAGAAGAGTGCGGGTTGGAGCCTTGGTGTCGTGCTGCGTGGGAGAAGCCATCGGAACAGCCACCTGCCGTGTGACTGCATTGTTAGCACATGCCCAGGAAGGCCAGATGCACCCTGACTGATGGTTGCCTTGGGCTGAAAGAGTTGAGGAAAAAGGTGCCACAGTTTCCTGCTGGGCCAGTGAGAATGACGGCTCGATGATACACTACACGCCACCTGACCACACGCTCTGATGTGCGAACCAAGAGCTGTGTGAATGGCCAGGTGAAGCCCCCTGAACCAGCGTCTGCTGCCAGCTGGTTTGGGATGGTGTCTTTTTGTGGGCCCTGCTTGGAAGCCCCCCATCCATCCTGGGGATCCACCCGTTTCCAGAGTAGCTTCCCAGCAGGGTGACGTGGACTGTCCCCGCACTATCCTTTGGGGAATTTTGTGGTCCCGAGCCACGGAAACATCTCAGTGCTGAGGGGTGGCCCAGAGCCAGCGATGGTGGGAGATGCCAGAGAATGTCCTGGTGATGTCCTGCCACATTCGCACTGTGCTCTGTGCTGGAAGACGGCAGCCCCTGCTCCCCTGAAGCTGCTTCTATCCTGCTGGGGAGCCCTTGGCCCTGCCCTCCTCAGGGGCCACTCTCTGCCCACTCCCTGCCCATGAGGGCTCTTCTGAGCTCAGCTGTGCCTCACCCACCACAATCACAAGGGAGCCCCATGCCCGGAAGGGTGCTGCTACCACAGGCCAGGTCACAGCGGTGACACAGGAGTCCTGGTGGCTGTTGGTTCTTGCTGGGAGCTGTGGGGGCTTCACGCTGTCCTCTCAGTGAACAGAGCCTTCTCAGGGCGGAGGCAGGAAAGCACGAACCGTGCCCTGCTCTGCAGGCGAGGAGTGGTGACGTCACAGAGGGCACAGCCCGGACTGGAACCTGGCTGCTGGATTTGTCCCCTAGATTCCAAGGCTTCCTTCTTCTGGGGAACCTCTGGGCTTCACGGTGGGCCTTTGAGAGCCTGGGCACTCGAGTGGGCATCTGAGCACTGGGCCTGTAGGGGGACTGGGGATCGAGGCCTCAGAGAACTGTGAGAAGTGGCAGGCAGGGCATCTGGATCTGGGCACACTGGGGACAGATGCTTCCAAGCACAAGAGAAACCAACTCCAGCCCTCAGCGGGCAGTCCTCCATTTATGCAGGCCCCTGCTAAGGAATGTATGCAAACCAATCAGGTCAGGGACACCTGTCACCTCCTGGCCTTGGGTGAGTGAGGGGGTATGTGTTGGTGCCCCTGCACAAATACAGGCCTTGGCTCTTACTCATGGACTGAGTGCTGGGAGGGGGGGGGTCTTTCACTCCTTAGATGATGAACCCAGAATTGGTCACCCCTGCCACTCAGGTTTCCTGGCTTCTCTTTTTGTTCCCCAACAGACTGGAAGGTTCCAAGGGAGAAAACTGCTTCCTCACAACTGGGGCTCTAGCCTGGGGAGGAGTGGGGGGCTAGGGCTAAGGGCTGGCAGGAGAAGAAGACAGCCAGTTTATCCAAGCGTCCTGGCCCTGGAGTTGGGTGGTGCCCACAGGACACAGTTCCTGACACTGTGCCAGGCCAGATAGCCTGGTCCCCTGGAACAGGGCCAGGATGGGATTTGGGTCTGGTGCCTCTCCGGGCTCAGTGCCCTCCCCAATCTGGTTCTCTCTTGGGCCTGGAAGAACCTTAAGCATGGCAACTGGGTCATTTCCCAGGACCCAGGCTTCTCTGTAGGGTTGGCATGCCCTGTCCTGTCCCTCTGGGGTTTGGCACTTGTCACTCCCCTCGCTTGGCTGGGGGAGGGGCAGAATTAGCTCCCCCCCCCTCACTCTCAAGCAGCCATCCCAGGGAGGGGCCAGAATTTGGCCTCCTGGGAATCTGCCCAAGGCTTTTTCTCCTGGTTCCTCTGGGAAAAGATCCAGAAACAGCCTGAAAGCTCTTGGCACACAGGGGTGAGACCGGGCCCTGCTGGGCCATCGAGAGCAGCCTCTGGAGCTCTGGGAACCTGAGAGAGCCCACTTCAGCCAAGGGGGCAGTTTGCCCTTAGCGGGCTCTGTGGAGGGCTCCCCGGGGACCCTCGCTGAATTCCTGCTCCGCAGGCCAAGTGCAATTTCAGAGAAACCTCAGAAGTCAAATCTTCTCTAAAAGGTCGGCCTAGAGCCAGACCCTGAATGCAGAAGTCTACCGGCTGTCCAAGGGTGGACGGAAAAATAGGGGCTCAGCAGACACGACCCCATCTGATCTTTCTTATCTGCCTGTGCTCACCCTGGGCAGGGTCCGGGAGAGCTCTAGAGACCTGCACTAACTGGACTTGGGTGTATGCGAGTGTGAGGTGAGGGATAGGCAGGGACACTCCCAGGAGACCCTTCAGCTATGCCCTCATACACTTTGATGACAAATGTCCTCAAGACCAACAGCAAGATGATAGCGGAGTCTGGGCTTGACAGTTTGTCATTTGACACAGTCCGGTGCCACCATTAAATGAGGGGCCTGTAAGCCAAGCAGAGGTGAGTTCAAATTCTGAGCTGGGCCAGGGGAAGCGAGAGGCACAGATCTGTAATCCCAGCTACTTGGGAGGCTGAGGCAGGAGGATTTCAAATTCCATGTCTGCCTAGGTCTCAACATATAAAAAGGGGTGTGGATGTAACACAGGGGTACAGCGTCTCTCCATTCCAGTGGCGAGGAAAAACAATTCCGCCCTGACAAGCCGTCCGGTCTGCTTTTCACCATTCCTCCGGGAAGGGTTGTGAAATTTGAGCCGACAGTGCCGCTTCAGGACTCTGCTCAGCATCTGCGTGTGCTTCCGAGAACCACCGAGACCCTGTCTCTCTTCCTTCATCGTTGGGTTAAATTTTACCCTCTCTCCCTGACCCCTTCACCTCCAGCACACTCAAAGCTACAGAGCGCTCCGCAACGAGAACTGTATTTTCTGCAGCCCCAAAGGCCGATTGGTTACCTGACCTGCGTCGGCCAATGAAATGCGAGCAAAGTGACGTACATTGTTTCTGGGCAGAAACCTGAGGAGGTCCATGGACATTGTCTAGTTACGTCTACCTGCGCCACAAGACGTGGACCTAGATAGAGGCTACTCTGTCCATCTGTGTTCCAGAGCGAAAATGACCCACGACACGAAACTGGCAGCCACGCCAGTGGGCAAGACCGCGGCTTGATATTTGTACACGCAGGCCAGACTGTTGGGCGCCCAGCCCGAGGTCGCGCCTCAGTGTAGGGTTTCACAGCTCCAGGGAAGCTCTTGCCTGAATCAGAGACCAGTGCCCTCCTCCTCTCCGGGGAACCCTCGCCTACTCTCGTCACCCACCGGCGAGGGCTGCGTGGGGAGCCCTCCGGAGTGGCGGGCACTGTGTGCCTCCCCTCCCCCACCAGGGAGTTTATAAAGGGCGGGGCAGACGGAGGGCCACTCCCAGGACATGGGCATCACTGCCTGCTTCTGGGGCTGAGCGTGTGTCAGCCCTTTCAGCCCCTCCTAACTTCCTAGACCCGCAGTCAAATGTGTTGCTGGGACTCAGGCAGCCTATCACACTGGGCTTCCCGTGTGGCTGTCACTATTTCCTGCCGTCACGATCCCTTCTCCGTGGGTGTCTGTTGGCATCTTCAGGGTTTGAACTTTTCTGCGGTGTTCTCCTCCAGCACCAAGCCGGTGCTCATAAAGACTGGCTCTGCTGTTCCAAGTTGGTGGTGGCTTTCTGCAGACAGCTGGTTGGTTGGTTATACTGGAGAAGCCACGTGGCACTGGAGGGCCTAGCAAGGGACCATACATTGTCCTCAGACCTGGGCTCCAAGTTCTCTCTAGGTCTCTGTCCCCTTTTCTCCTCTTCGAAGATTCCCTCCCCAGGGGGCAGGGATTTTGTGCCTAGGACTGGCCCCCTCCCAACTTCCCACCAAGGATTTGAACCAAGGAGCTTGCAAAAGCCATCTCTTTATTTTTCACTCCTGCTGTTCAGTTTGCTCAAGCTGAAGATGAGTGGGGTCTGGAGGGGAAGGCGGAGCGTCTGGGGACAGACCCTCCCGGAAATAGTCTACTCACAGGGCTGAGGCTGGTTAGACTTGAGAAGCAATGTAACAATAAACTCTAGGGAATTAGAAATGTACAAAAGTGTCAAGGTGGCTGCTGGCTGGTTCCTTGCCTCCTGGTGGAGGTCAGAGCTGCACCCATCAGTCCTGTGCAAAGGTCCTGGGGCTGACCCGAGGGGCTAAGAGTCTTTGCCTGGAACTGCAGCAGACCCATTTTCACGCAGCAGAAATGTGCCACAGACAGGTATGGTTGTGCACCCGGGCGCTCTGGGCCCCTCAGGCCCTGCGGCTCCTCAAGCGTGTCTGCCTCCTGCCTCTATGTCCGTCCTTTGAAAGTGTTCATGCAGGTATAAGTTCCTGAGAATCTGTAGATTTCCTCCAGTGCAGCCTCCGGGAGTATGCTGAGGAGAGAGAGAAAAGAAGACTCAGCATGGTGGGGGACAGTGGGTGGGTCACCGGTGGCCACGCACAACAGGGCAGGAGACTGACGGTCCTTCTCCTCTCTCGCTGAGCTACACACTGAGTTCCCTACCATCCACGCCCTATTCACCAGATGTTGGGCAGATATGGGGCCCTGCTCTGGGACTTCCCATCCCCAGAGCTGTGACCCAAATAAACCTATGTTCTTTATCAATGACCTAGTCTGTGGTACTCAGTTATAACAACAAAAAAGACTAAGCATCTCAGCACCACATCTCACTCAGAGGCCAATTAACTTCAACCTTTGCTTTTTCAACAAAGACTTCCTGTGTGGGACTGAGGACTCAGGTACAATTTGGGTGTCACATCCTCTAGGGGAGGCATGGCCTCGGCTTCCAGTGGGGGTGGGGAACCTGCCCCACTGCTCTCTCCCCAGGCCCCATACCTTTTCAAGATAATGAGGATGTGCATGGTCCACGGGAGCAAAAGGAGGGCCTGATTGAGCTGCACAGCCTCCACCGTCCTCCGGGCCACCATCTCTGGCTTCAGTGGGGGGAAGAGGTTGGGGAACCTGAAGACGGGAAAAGACAGTGATTTCTCCTAGAAGAGCAAGTGCTTCTTTTAGGATATGTGCTGCCAAAGCGAGCACGCAAGTGCTTCTTTTAAAAGCTACCGTGTGCCCAGATGGCCCCCTCTGGCCTCTCCCGAGTATGAGACTCGAGCTTATGGAAGCCCAGACTCTAGCCTGAGGTGCCTGCCAGTGGAGGTCCCGGCTCACCAAGCACCCCTGGGACCTGGTTTCTGAAGCCCTGCAGGGCTCAGGGTACCCCGGGCTCCTCCCTTGTGCTCTGCTCCTCAGTCCTGCAGGCTGGGTGTCCTGACCACCTCTTCCTGGCTCACTATACTCCAGACAGCGCACAGCCTTCTGTCCTTGTCACCTCGCACTCTGCTATCAGGGCCTTTTTCTAGCTGTCCCACCAGTCAGGCTCACTCTACCAGCTTCTCCTCCAGGCGGCCTGTTAGCCCGTCACTGTCACTCTGAGTGGCCAGTGATCTTGTTCCCCCCACCAACTGCTTTGTCTGCATTTACCACATCTAGAAGGGTTGTGTTTGTTTCCTCGACAATGGCCCACATATCCCAGCGGGCTCTGAAATCCACAAGCAAGCAGCCTGGTTAGTTTTGCTCCCCACTATGTCCTATCCTTGACCTCCAGCATAGTGTCCAGCATGTAGTAGGTGCTCAATAAATACTGGCTGACAGGGGGAGAGCCAATCTATTAGTTGACCCCCAAAGTGTCCTGCGTGTCCTATCTGGATGCCTGGTTCCTCATGCACTGATCAATTCCCTGAGTCGTTTAAACATGAGTAGAGTGCTTTCCATGAATCTCTAAATGAATGGACGATTGCATAAGTGAACATCAGGGGCTTCCTCTCACGACAGGCCTAGCAACGATGATCTTTCTTAAGTGCCAGGCCTATGAATGAATCATCCTTTCCAAATGATGATAAGGAGACAGAGGCTCCAGTGATGAGTAGGTGACCTGGGTCTGCAGGAGTGCCAGACTATTGCCTTAGTGTCTTTGTGCCCTGCTCCTGCCACCCTGCCGAGCCTGTAGGCACAAGGCCAGTGCTGCTGGCTCTGACCTCAGCTGCACAAAGGCTGTGTGATCTGCCCTGGCACCAGGAAGATTAAGGGCACTGAATCATTGGGTCTGATGTCACTCCTGAGCTGCTCTTGGGCTCCAGTCTCACCCCTGCCCTTATGCCAAGATGGTGCCTTGAAGAGGCCCATAGTCCAGCAGGGGCAACCTCCAGGTCCCTCAAAGATCAGTACACGTGACTGTGTGATGAATGGGAGCTGATCATGGGGCCAGTAGACGTGGAGGCTGGTCTGGATGCTCTGCCAAGCTCCATGGGCTGGGGGGCACCCCCTGGTGAGACCCCTTCAGGGGAGCCTTGAAACAGCCTCAAGCCTGGCTGCTGGTGGGATGTCTCCTGTTTCTCTGTGGTGGATGGGATAGTTGTCTGGGGCACTGGCAAAGCTCTGGGTGCCCATGGAGGTTCCTGAGAAGAGTGTGCTCAGTTAGCCAGCTTCTAGCTATAACAAGTTTCTCAATCTTTGTCCTTTTGCCAATAAAATGGGGATAAGCACTCTCTTGGGCTTGCTGTGAGCATCTGGGAATGGGGCTGGAATATGGAATAAATTAATAGATACGGATTTATACTCTGGGTGTGGATAATGGAAAAGTCCACTTGGGGCCCTTGTAGACTAGAGAAAATAAAAAGGAAAGGAAGGCTTGCTGCTGCTTTTTTTGTTGCTTCCTGTCAGCCATGCCATGGACTGTTTCTCCACTGCCATGTCTTTCTGCTGTGTTGTCCTGACGGAGCAAGACAACAGTGGACTGAAACTTTCTGGGAGACCCATCAATTTTTTTCTAAATTTGTTCCTCACCTTCAACTCTGGGAAATTGCTAAGCTTTGGTGCTGTAGAAAACCAACCTCTGCTTCCTCTCTCTCATTTTTCTTTTTTTTTTCTCCTTCTTTCTCCTCTCCCTCCTCTCCCTTTTCTCTCCCTCTCTTTTCCTCTCCTTCCTCTTCTCTTTCTCCTTTTCATCCTTTTATCCCTTTTTCTTTTCTTGCAATAGGTGCCAGGTAAGCACAGGACTTCCTTACACCACTCTTCCAGCCAGTGCCCCAAGACTCAGCTGCATATCTGCATATAACTAATGTTTACCTAGTGTGCACACCTGGCAGGCATTGCTAGTCGATTACCACTTGGAAGCTCATCCAACCCTTGAAATAAGGAGTAAGGTTATGAATCCGATTACACGGATGAGGAAACTGGGGCAGAGAAAACTCAAGTAAATTTGCCTGAGGTCACACAGAGCTGGGATTTCACTCTAGGTCATGTAAGTCCACACTCTGAACCACTAAGGAAAATGACTTAGAGAAATCTTGACTTTACTTACAAATGAAATGGCTGTGAATGTCTTGCTCCGACTGTGCCCTGGGCATCTAATTAAAACTATAGATCACCATTGCCAACATACACTTATTGAAGACCTCTCATATACTCAGATGAAAAGAAACCAGACCAGGTTCTTGAGGAGGAAAAAATAACCTATTAAGGAACATTAATAGCATTTATGCTAAGATGTTTCTATTATATGAAGATGTTTCTTCGTAGTGAAATAAAGGCAGCAGGCTTTTATTGAATGTCTACTATGTCCTGAGCTTTGTACCTGATGCTGTGCTACCTGTACTATTTCCAGTTTTCCCAGTAGTCCTATGAGTTAAATATTTCCACAGTTTAACAAAGGAGAAATCATAAAACAATCCCAAAGCTTCACAACCACAGAATAGCTGGGGAATGATGCGAAACTAGGTATTTTTGACTATTGACTACCCAGATCACACTGTCCTTGTTAATAACAACTAAGGCATGCTGACTGGTTCCCGTGTGCTCTGAGCTAGGCTAAGCTGTCCCACTGAGTTCTCATGATGTCCCTTCCACATCATTTTGGAAGAAGCAGAAGCATATAATTCAGGTCACCACAGAGAGGTCATCACATGCTACGGAGCAAAAAACATGGGGAAAATAGTTTTCTATAGATCTAAACCCTTATGCCCTTGTGAGCATCACGAGGGTGTGACTCAGTGGGCACACAATGCACAGCACATACATATAATGCTCTGCATTGATGCCACTGGATCCTCACCACCTGTCATGTCAGTCATCAGCCCATTTCACAGATCAGCAACAAAGTCTAGAGTGGTAACTAATTAGACCCAAGGCCATTTAATAGTTCACAGCTATGGGGGAGCCACCACCCAGGTGCTGGGCTCCTAAGACTAAATTCCAAACCAATGATCCAACTCTCTCTGTTAGGACTGTTCTGGGGAGAAAGGGCTTGGGCCTCTGTTTCTTTGCATTGAACTATATTTATATACTATAAAGGCACATGTTTTGAGCACACAGCTTGGTTAACTGTTACATTTTCTTCCATACTGGGGATTGAATATTGGGCCTCCTGTATGCTAGGCAAGGTGCTCTAGCACTGAGCTACACCCTTGCTCTATAATAATAATGTTGCTAAGTTATTACAGTATTTTTAAAAATTTTTCACTTTTACCTATGTAATTGTCATCAGCTCCCAAAGGGGACGTTCCCTCTACTTCCATCCTAGGCTTTGTTCTTAGACCTGCCAGAGGCAGCCATTGATCTAGTTTCTAGCCTTACAGCTTAGTTTTGCCTGTGCTAGAACTTCACACAAGAGGAACCATGCAGGATGTGCTCTTCTGGCTTCTTTCACTCATCATCATGTTTGTGTGCTTGACAGTGGTGCTCATGTATCAATGCTCTGTGTTCTTTTTATGGTTGAGTAGTACTTCATGGCACATACTCTGCATTAGTGCTCTGTATGAGCTCCCTGAAATCAGAGGCAGAACCCGACCTGTTGTAGTGTCCCATTGCCTTACAGATGGAGACTCAGACACCAGAGCGCAAGGCCATGTGTCTGAGTATATCATGGTGTACCTCTCTCCGCAGTGCCCCTGGCTGCACTGGCTCAGGCTGGCCCCAGCACTGACCTGACCCTCATGCCCTGGAACATCTCTGTGCTGGTGTGGAAGGGCAGCACAGTGGTGGCGCTGACACCTGGGCAGTCCAGCAGGCCCAGGGTCAGGCTCTCCATGAAGGCGAAGGCTGATGCTTTGGACGTGCAGTAGTCGATGGCTCCGGGGATGGCAGACAGCGCCAGCACAGAGTTCAGGCACACAATGTGGCCATTCTGCAGCTCCAGCATGCGAGGCAAGAAGGCCTTGGTGGTCTGAGGGTGGACAGGGGGTCAGTGTGGAGCAGAAGCAACTTGCACCAACCCTTCCACCCCATCTTGGGGAGAGTAGCCTGTCTCTGACACAGACCTTACTCTAGTAACTGTGCTTTCCTGAAGCAGTGGTCCCTGGCTGTGGACCGTGAGCTCACAGATCACAAAGCCAATGGCTGCTGGGGGCGGTCATTCCTCTTGTGTGGCCCCTTTGTCCGTGGATGTCCCTATGGGCCTCAGCCTTGCTCTCTGTTCCCATCTTGTCTCATCCCCAGAGCTGGCTTGGGGTCAGCACACTCCTTACCCAGAACTGGCCCAGGGTGTTGATGTGCTGGGACTTGAGGAGGGCATCATCATCACTGTCCATCAAGCTCTTTCCATGGACCACAGCAGCGTTGTTCACTAGGATAGTGATGTCACCTACCTGTGGACAAGAGGGAGTCAGGGCCATTAGGACGGCCAGGCCTAATGACTTGAACCCGCAGGGGCACATACCAGAACCCACCTCCCCAGCCACATAGCCTTGAGAAGCTCTGTCACCTGTCTGAGCATCAGCCTTGTTTATAAGATGGTAGTGGTGCCAAACCAGCTGTGTTCTGAGGATTAGAAATAATATATGGCACATACTATACCTGGGACATAGCACATCTACAATAAATGAAGTTATCAGTATATAAAAATAGTTAACATCACGTGCAAGATACTTTAGAGGGGTAGCTTTTCTTCTCTTGGGATTCACCAACAAATAAGGTAGATGCCTAGAGTCAGGAGGATTTTCTCAGATGGTAATGGGACATTTGTCTCTCAATTTAGACTTACAGGGCATCAACTTCCAAGGGGACAGAAGTCACCAACTCTTATGGTGCAATCAGCCTAATCCCTACTCATGTAACCTGGACCAGCTTCACAGGAGAGTTCCCAGGTGTCCTGGATACTGCCATGTTACCCCAACTGAAGTTCTCTCCCTGGCTACATGAGCATGTCCTCTTCACCTGGCATTACTCTGTAATGCTTGGTGAAAGCAGACCCTCCTAAGACACTGACCTTCTCTCGGACAGCTTTGGCCATCTGGTATACCTCCTCCCGATTGCCCACATCACAGATGAAGTAGTGACACTCAGTGCCCATCTGCCGAATCTCCTCTGTTGTCTCCTTCAGGCATTTTTCAGTCCTGCCCCAGAGAACAATCTAGAAGGAGAAAATGGACTGATCAGGTAGTCATGAAATTCAGCAGCTTCTTGTTAGGGTTTAGATCAAAGTTCTCATGTGTGGAAAGGAATGAATTCAGGAGCTGTGTGTGCTAGTAGGGCCTGGGTCACAGAGGCTGACCTGGATGCAGCTTCCTCTCTCTCCTTCCTTTTCTCCCTGCTTCCTGGCCACCATGAGGTGAGCAGCTATCTCCACTGTGACCTTCTGCCATCTATCTGGTTTCTGCTTTGGAAGATGGTTTGAAGCTGTGAGCCAAAGATAACCTCTCCTTCAAATTGTGGGTTTTGGGTGTTTTGTACAAATGACAGGAAAGGTCACCAGATGCTTGTTTTTAAATTACTGGACTCCCTGCTTCTGCCCAAGAATAAAGTACACAAATCTGATTAACAATATTAAAAAAAAAGGAAAATATCTCACTCTTAATGAACCAGTAGTTTTGGAGCCCATTTTGATTAATTGATGTGCCATTTACAAGTCTTTCTCATATATTACTTCTAGCCAGATGCTTCCTGCTAGCCCAAATCCAGTTATTATGTGACCTCTTTCTGCACAGTATTCCAGAATTATTCACACCAGCTATTAGGTTGTGTGTGTGGGGGGGACCTCCAACCAGAGGCTGCACAAACTGTCACTTCACTCCAGTTAAGTTGGGGGTGGGAAAGTGAGGTGCCTGTAGTAAATGTGGGCTCTGTGTGCCAAGGACTCACCCAGGCAGGATGAATAAGTGGGTACATAAGGCCTTTGGGCAAACTGATGAGTGGTCAGTCCACACCAGATCCAGAAGAAATGTAGCACAGTATCCAGAACTCTGAGAGACTAAGGCAGGATGATTACAAATTCAAGCCCAGCCCAGGCAATTTAGCAAGACCCTGCCTCCAAAATCAAAAAAGGCGGGAGATGTAGCTCAGTGCGAAAGGCCCTGGGTTTAATATTCAGCTACACACACACACACACACACACACCCCCAGCAGAGAAGCCTGGCTAGTTCTCTACCTCTCTACCGAAAGGAAGAGGATGAATCCCCTACTCAAAAGAGTTCAGGGTGGGATGGGTGGGTCAACAGCAACACTAAGAGTCAGCACAGAGGGGGACAGCTGGGGACCCCACTGCTCAGGACAGAGTCAGAATCAGGGAAGCCAAGACTGGAAGGCTTTTAGAGATCTGCCCAATGAGTTTCTATATTTCTTTTGCTTCTAAAATGATCACTAAGGACTGGGTGTCAAGGTGTATGCTTATAATCCCAGCACTCAGGAGACTGAGGCAGGAGGATTGTGAATTTGAGGCCAGCCTGGGCTTCAGCAAATTTGAGGTCCGTCAGAGCCACCTAGTGAGATTCTGTCTCAAAAACCCCTCCAAACAAAAGCAAAACAAAACAGTGAAATTCCTCCATTAAAAACCCCGTTATGAAAACCCTAATGTGTGTAGCTAATAAATGGCATGCCCAACTCTGTAATGTCTGCTTACTGTAAGGATGACTCATGAGGACACAGGGCTGCTTTGGGAAGACCAACATGCTTTCCTGGGGCTTATGTAGCTTCGGTTTGGTCAGACCAGCCTGCAGGTGATTTGCATATTTGTTTTTGTCACAGGGTACAGCAAGAAATCCTCTAGACAAGAGTTGCTACTGCTAATGGTCACCTTTCACCAACTCTGTACCTCGAAACCTGAGAACTTTCCCTTAGGCAGAAAGACTGCAAGACAGGTTCTGCGGGGGGGGTGGGGGTGGGGGGTGGGTTCTGATGGTTCCCAAAAGATTTAATTTTTTTAAAATTAGAGTTTTTAAAACTTGTAAAATATTTTAAAAGAAAATAGAAGCGTTCTTTCACTGCTGAAAAAATCTCTGGGAAAGCCCGTTTTGAAAGCCCCACCCAGTCCAACCGCCTATTTACTTTAGCTGAGGTCTCGGAGAACAGGAAGCTTTTACAAGGGACGGTCCTGAGACTCGATGCCATGACCACCCCAGCCCACTGAGGGCAAACGAACTGCAATCAGACAGGCTGCAAGGGACACTTCCTGGTCTAGTGAACTAGAGACAGAACGTGTTCCTCTAGGACAGGCGGGAGGTTTGGTGCAAGGAGTAGAAAAGAGACAAATGTTCCAGGAGGGTAAGGTGGTGCAGCATCTGTCCTCCAGGCCCCACCTCTGCAGCCAGTTATTCAGGTTTCTGGCCACCCACCCGCCACCAGTCACCCACCCACTCATCTACTTATTCACCTATCCCTCCACTTACCCAGCACTCCTCTTTTCCTTCTACCCACACCATCCATCTATCCATCTATCCATCTATCCATCCCCTGAGTGAGTCGGCCTGAAGAGCAGGTACCCTTCCTTTCTTCTGCTCTGATCAACTCTAGCTCACATGAGTAACAGGGCCATGGGGCTCACACAGCTCCCCAGGGTCTAGCTGAGGCAAAAACCTCTAGGGCCTCAAGAATTTCCAGGCAAGTGAATAGCAGGGCAAAGCTGGAGCCTCCTGGGAGCACAGGTGACACCCTCAGGGTCCTGAGCAGCGGTCCCAAGGGTGCTGTTCACTTTTGGGCCTGCAGCTGCTTCGTAGCACGGACAGGTGTGCTGTTCATCGCCCATGGCAGTGGTGGCCCGGGCTGTCCCCATGAACCAGGGCCAGGGATATGGAAACGCATGTGGCTGCTGCAGCCCCCAGCTCTTCCTCGAGTCCCCTGCTGGGACGTTCTGGGGAGCGAGTCGCTGACCAGGACACTGGCAGGCACGCCCACCCTAGCGGCTCTGGCTTCCAGGTGACAGGACAGCACTCCGCCTGGTGCCAGACTGGGTGAGTCTGGGCAGGGGAGGTGGGGTCTGAAGGACGAGGGGGCGGAACTCGGGGCGGGGCTGACCTGACTCTCCCTGTCACTTTACAGAGAGCAGCCAGGAAGGGAGGGTCAGAGCCCTCGATTCTTGCTTCTTGCTTCAACCAAGTTTGTAAAATGAAAGCTCTGGTGACCTGACACTCCCTGGCCTCCTTCCCTTCTGAGGCAGGTGGTGAGATCCTGCCCCCTCTTCACCTGGGGATAGCAGCCTCGTGGGCTGGGCTGCTGTGTCTGGTCGGGACTGCTGTTTAAGACCCAGCTCACCCCCTTGCCTGAGCTGCCCCAGCAGCTGAGGCCTCCATACCCTCCCAGATGAGAACTGGCATTATCTACTTTTCAGAGCCATAATCAGTGGGCAAGAGTGGCAGGATTCGAACCCAGCGCTTCTCCCTCTGCAGATACAGCCCAGAGCATGGCAGGAGAATCTGAGCTTCCAGACCTCTGCTTCCAGGCCCCATGTGTCTAGCACCAGCATTCACTCTTACCCAGAGGCCCTTCTTGTGCCTATCTTGTTCAGTGCCCACAGCAAAGCAGGGTGTGGTGATCCCAGCCCTCGGAGGCTGAGGCAATAGGATTTCCAAGAGCTCCAGGTCAACGTGGGCTACACAGTTCAAGGCCAGCCTGAACTACATAGTGAGACCCTGTCTCACAAAAACAAAACAAAATGCCACTGCCACAAACAAAACATCCACAGCAACCCAGTCCATCTACTTGCCAGGACCACTTGGAGAGCCCACTGTGGCATGGGCACTGTGCCCAGTGGTTAGGCCCAGCAAAGACCAATGGACATGGTACCTGCCTCAGGAGTCCATTCCAGTGGGAGCAAATGGAGACGGAACAAGAAAACCACTGGTCCTGGAAGGATAGGTGGGATGAAGCCTAAACAAGGGAACCTCATTTAAACTGGAGAGCAAGGAGGTAGCCACTGTGTGCCCGGTCACAGATAGGAGGCTAAACTCAGAGACGCTAAGCATCCCGCTGCAGTTCACACAGCCAATGAGTGATGGAGCTGGGATTTGAATAGCAGTTTTTTTTTTCCCCCATGACAGGGTCTTGTTTTGTAGTTCAGGTTGGCCCTGAGCTCACTATGTAGCCCAGGCAAGCCTCATACTCAGCAATCCTCCTGCCTCTGCCTCCTGAGTGCTGGGATTAGAGGTGTGAGCCACCTCGGCCAGCACTATGGTATGTGGTACTGATTGCTGGTGGGCATGAGTCACCACACCTGGTATTGTTGTATGTGGTAAGTGGGGATGGAACTCCGGATTTTGCTCTTGAAAGGCACATGCCAGAGCCACTGAGCCAAATCTCCAGCCCTTGAAGGGCAGTTCTTATCTGGCTTCATGCATAGGTAGCTGGCCATAGCACCACCATTTGCTCCTCTGGCTGGAGAAAACTTCTGGCCTGTGCTTCCAGGGTCCTGCGGGGGCCAAGCACATAGCAGCTGGCACCCACCAAACCCCGGACACTCACTCTCTGCTGGTGTCTCCCGTGGGGAGAGGCCGGGAAGCCACACCCTCATCTGTAGCCATGAGGACAAGCATGCGCTGATGGACCTGGGGCAGTGTTTGGGCGAGCACGTAGGATGAGCTGGCGGCTTTTCAGTGCATGGAAGGCAGTGGTGACATGGGTGTCTCAGGTACGGTCATGGCTGACTGCCATGTGCTCCTTCATGTCCATTTGTATTAGGGGGAAAAGTCTCTAAAGAAAGGGCTGTTTGCAATCTCAAAGCGGGGATGTAGCTCAGCAGTGCACATGTCTGCCTGGGAAGCACAAGGTCCTGAGTTTGATCCCTGGTACCAAAATCTCCCCAAGACAATACAATCTTCAAGGCAGAATAAAAGCTTCCCTAGAGATCTGTCCTCAAATAGGCTATTTACACACAGGTAACTCAGCACTGCACAGTCGACGCCTGCTGTCTCTCAGTCTCCTAGCAGTGCCTTTTAGGGCTCCCACCCATCACGAGGCTTATTCACATCTTTCTCTGTGTTCTTCTCCATTTTCAATGCCATGGGTTCTCATGGGCTCCTCTTCATTCTGCAGAACCCTCCCTGAACGGTCCTTCAGTTCTGAAACCTCTTTGGAGCTCCTTCCGTCCTGCCTCCAACACCAGGCAACATCTACTGAGCCCTTGTCACAGGCCGGGCACTGTGCCGAACATAGAGATGGCTCTTCCTTTGCTCCTTTGAACCTCAGGGTGGCCGGCTGTTTTACAAGTGACTTGTGCGGGCTCCGTGAGCTCCTCACAGCATACAGCGTGACTCAGAGCTCAGCGTGGCGCTGGCAGCCCGTGTCTGCGCCGCCATCCGTGCGCAGATGTGACGTGCCGGTCTTGTGCTCGCAGCGGTTTGCGAGCCCCTGTGGAAAGGCGTGCTCGGCTCACCCTCAGCCTCCAGCTTGGCTGTGCAGAGCGAGAGCTCATTGCAGACCCCTGGCACACGGTGCTAGCGGCCGGGGGGCACAGGCGCCCCTTTCTGACCAGCCTGGCCTTGGCTTCGGTTCCCAGAGCTCAGCTGCGGAGCGCTGTCCCACGCGGGATGGAAGCCGGGTGGTCCCGGGCGGCTCCCAGGAGGAGCATCTGTTTATAATTGGCAGCCCCGGAAAGATCCAAGTCCCCGGGCAGGTCTTTGGCAGGCCAGTTCCTGTCCCCAGGGTCCTGTGTTTGGAGCTGGAATGTGCTATTGGCTTCGCAGGAGGGATGAAAGTACCCGCCGGAGACCCCGCAGCGAGGCAGGCTGGGCAGCGCGGGTGTGGAGGGCACACAGCACCACCCCCGCCCGCCGGCAGGAGAATCCAATAAAAAGCCATCCTGGTGACCAGATGAGAACAAGTAAGCGCGGCATTGGGTGTGTGACAACACAGAGCTGCGGGGGCTGGCGCACGGAAAGAGCCGGCCACCTGTACCTGGCGGAGGGCCGGCGGCATTCCCACGCACGCGCACACTCTCAAAGGCTGCTGATATGTTTGTAGCCTAGGTTTGAATTTGAATTTACTTTGCTAGATATGGTGGTGTACTCCTGTAGTCCTGGTGCTTGGGAGGCTGAGGCAGGAGGACTGCTGTGAGTTTGAGGCCACCCTGGACTGCACAGTGAGTTCAAGTCCAGCCTAGACTACAGAGCGAGTCACACCCCCACATTCCTCCTCTTTCCCATCCCTATTTCAAGCCATCTGGAGTAGAGTGGCTTGGAACGCAGGCCCCAGAGCTGGTGTGCCGGGTTTCATTCAGTTCTTCCATCCATCACACAGGGATTCAGTGGGCTCAGCAAGCCCGCTTGGCTCTGTGTGTAGAGGTTGCGGGCCCCACTGGGAAGGGGTTGGGCGGGTTAGAAAGGGTATGATGAATGCCAGTTGTTATTATTGTCACTTACACAGCAACAAAAATAGATTTCTCTGCTCAGAGATGATTCTTCTGCTTCACAGCTGGAGGCACTGCGGTGACAGTTGTTCAGAGACCCCGAGGGGGGTCTCCGGCTGGCCTCCCCTGGACACAGCTTTCACCGGGGCAGGACCACAGACTGACTGGGTGCCGCTGAGACACCTCCTTCCGGGCTTCCTAATCCTTTCCACCTTTTCTCCCAGGAGCCCCGTTCAAATGCAGGCTGCACACTCCACTTGGCACCAGGCCGGGTCAGGGAGGGCAAAGCGCTCACCACCCCAGCAAACATCCCCCCAGTCGTTCCAGTCTGGCAAGGGAGGGAGACTGCCTAAAAACAGAGGCTGGGTCTGCATCTGTCACCACGATAATAATACATTCAATAGGGCCGGAGGGTTAGCTCAGCGGTTCCGACGCCTGCCTCGCAAGTGCAAGGTCCTGAGTTCGATCCTGGGAAACATACAATGCTGGGCATGGAGACTCACGCCCACCAGCAATCAATACCACATACCACAGTGCCGGACGTGGTGGCTCACGCCTGTCATCCCAGCACTCGGGAGGCAGAGACAGGAGGATTGCTGAGTTCGAAGCTTGCCTAGGCTACATAGTGAGCTCAGAGCCAGCCCAAACTACAAAGCGAGACCCTGTCTCAAAAAAAAAAAAAAATTCAATAAAGTGTGATCGAAAACTATGGTGAGTGTCTAAATGATTCCAGTAATAGACACAGCACCACTAATCCCCCTCGAGGCCTCCCCCTCGCTTCTAACACGCTCATCCCATCATTCTGGCCGCTTTCTGAAGCAGTTCTGGAGCCCTCTTTCCTGCCTTCCCGTTGCGCCGTCGTGGCTGTCTTAATTCAGAATGTTTACCTTCCACGGTAAATCGCTTTGACTTGGGGAAAAGCCAGAAGTGGTCCGGTGTCAGATCCATGAATAAGATGGATGACAACACCTACAGTTATCTTTCTGTGGGTCTGTCTTCCCACTGGATGGCACACAGCAGTATTCACTGTATTTTTTTTTAATCATACTTTGCTTGTAAAGGTGCTCATGAATGAGGGCTCCCTTAATTGCTTCAGAAAGCAAGAGGGAGGAAATATTTTAGGTCTTGAAAATGTTACTTATTCATTTATTTGATTTTTTGAGAACAAGTCTCACTATGCAGTTCAGGCTGGTCTTGAACTCACTATGGAGCTTGGGCTGGCCTTGAACTTGTGACAATCCTCCTGTCTCATTCTCCTGAGTGCTGAGATTATAGGTGTGCACCACCATGTCTGGCGCAGGAGGGAATATTTTGGAGACAGTGGCAGTAAGTCTTTTACTGTAATGAACTTTTAAAAATTTAATATGCATTGTAGATTTTGATCATTTTTCCT
Source organism: Thryonomys swinderianus (assembly GCA_004025085.1). Lineage (NCBI taxonomy): Eukaryota > Metazoa > Chordata > Mammalia > Rodentia > Thryonomyidae > Thryonomys > Thryonomys swinderianus. The sequence goes on from PVIC010004125.1 coordinate 27,734, forward strand.
ATAGCTAGACTACTGCCAACTTTAGGGGGTCAGAAGAGACAAATCCCACTAAGCCTCTCTGTCAGAAACTGGGGGTCCATCTTTGCTGTCTCTCCTGGTCTTGTGCTGCTGGGCTGCATGGTGGCAGGCAGGGCTCCCCAGCCCTGGCACTGGGAGAGACAGGTCTGCCCTGGCTCAGGCCCAGCTCGGCCTGCAGAGAAGATTTTGGTGACTGAGGGCTGAGCTATGGGAGCGGATCGTGAGGAAGCTCCCCAAGTTGCATCAGCTGGCAATGAGGTCCCTACAAGTCCCTGTAGAGAGACCTTTTCTGGGCAGATGTGCATCCTTGAACTGGTCCCCTTGGGTGCCATAGGGGTGACCGTGGGCTTTCCACACACTTGGCACTCAGTGCTCGTGGCCTTCCTCAGCCACTGGGTATGGTCCAGCATCTGGTCCTCTGACCACTCTAGGAGAGGCACATGCCCAATTCTGCATGAGGAAACTGAGGCACAGACACCTGCAAGTCCCTGGAACTGGACACCTATGCTGCCTGATTCCTGAGGCTGTGTCCTCAGCCACTAACTCCTGCAGGAACAAAGGGACCCATGAAACAACTTCTTTACTCATAGCTGCCCAGGTACCCCTGAGCACACAAGTGTGCCTGGGATTGGATGGCAAGGCGTCACCTCCCAGGGAAAGAGGGGAGGGTGCCAGCCTGTCCCAGTATGGCTCAGCACACTGGCATGGCTGACAGCTGGGTGGATGTACCTGGTCTCCAAGTGGATGGGGAGGGTTGGCAAGCTGATCTTTGCAGGGCTCTCATCTGTGCTGGGCTGGGCTCTGAGTACTTTAGAATTAGTTCTCACAACGATGTGTATTCCCCAAGAAACAATGTCCTTCAGAACCTGTGACTGTGACCTTATTTGGAGAAAAGGTCTTTTGTAGTGGTTGCAGTCCATAATTGGCTAATGCCAAGGCAGAGTGGCAAGGTAAGGGCCACTGCAGAGGAAACATTTCATGGTGGTAGAGGGCAGAAAAGCAAAAGGCAGCAAGCAGTGAAGTAGCATAGCAGCAAGAGACAAGCAAGGTCAAGAGCATCCCTTTGCTATCCCTTGTATTTTATCCAGGCTACCCACCTTTGTGGGGAGCAGCATGCATACCAAGGGTGGAGCACCCTCAATCCTAGCATTGTACCATGAATCAACCCCTGCATTGCATCACACACTCTAGATCTAGCCACCTCCACAAAGCTCCACCTATGACTGCATGAAGCTTTGGGGGGACATCTAGACACAAGCCTTATCATTCCACCTGGCTCACTGTATATTCAATTAGACTTTTGGGGTTGTTGGCTTCATTGTCTCTTTCTACAACATCCTTGAGAGTTTGTAAGAGTGCTAGTTCAATGACTATGAATTTCTTAAGGAGCTTTTTGTCATGGAAGAACCTTATTTCTCCTTTACCTTTGAAAGATAGTTTTCACAGGGTATATCACTATTTGGAAACTTTTTTTGAGTTTATTGGTACATCCTAAGTATACATTACAATCACATTCATCATTGAGAATTACTACATGATATATCTTTTTTTTTTTTTAAAAGATGAGGTCTTGCTTTGTAGTTCAGGTTTGCCCTGAGCTCACTATGTAGCCCAGGCAAGCTTCAAACTCAGTGATCCTCCTGCTTCTGCCTCCCGAGTGCTGGGATTACAGGCATGAGCCACCATGCCTGGCATTGTGGTATGTGGTACTGATGGCTGGTGGGCATGAGTTACCATGCCCAGTAGGCTCTGTCCTCTCAGGCTCTGCCCAGGGCCAGTCCAAGAAGCCCTCCTGTAGAGCACCCTGTCCATCTAACCCTTGATCCTGCCCTCCCCTGAGATTCCTGTGTCCCGTGGTGGCCCCTCATATCCCCAGGACAAAGAGCTCTCCCTTCCAGCTCTGGAAGGGCCACTTGCCAGTGGTCAGCAAGAGCTCAGAACTGGAGTGTGACTCCTAGAGAGTCCCCACTGTGTCCCTGCTGTGGTTCTCATGAGCCATGCTGGATTTGGGTCCACTCAGCAAACCCTCCTGGGACAGCTGCAGGCCCCCTTCTCTCTTCAACTTGAACCCTAAGCAGCACCCCCCCATCAGCAGCCCACCCCATGTGCACAGGGCAGAACATGGGGCTGGAGGAATCAGGCCACAGTCACGACCTGGGCTCCAGTACTCCAGCTGCCCTGCTGGTGAAGCCAGGTGACCTTGGCGTGGCTGGCAGGGACAGGTAGGGAGGGCAGAGACAGCACTGACAGACTGCGCTCAGGCATGGTGCAGTTTCATTATGAGCTTCCTACAAAGTGGATTCTAACTCAGTCTAAGAAACTCCTGCAGGTGGCCCTCCCAAAGCAACACCAAAGCCAAATTCTAATACCTTTGTCACCTGCCTGCCTTCCTTCTTTCCTTCTGCCTTCCTTCCGTCTGTCCTTCCATCCATCCTTCCTTCCTTTCTCCCTCCCTCCCGCCCTCCCTCCCTTCCTCCTTCCCTCCCTCCCTCCCCATTTCTTTCTGGAGTATTTGCTGAGTGGTAACTGTTCCTGGAACACAGCAGGAACAAATGACCCCATTGTCTCGCAGTTTGCTTCCACGTGGGCAGAGGACAGAGGACAACAGACACGTAAACAAATGACTATATAATAAACTGAGGTGCCAGACCGCGCATGGGTGGGCACAGCTCTCGGGGGGGGGTGAAGACGGGGCCACGGGTGGTGTTTAGGTGAGGGAGGGCTTCTGGCAGAGACCTGAGGGAGGTGAAGGGGGAGTCACACAGCTGTCTGGGGGAGAGGCAGACAGAGCAGCTGGGCAAGACCCTGGGCAGGAATGAGCCTGTTGTAGGGGGCAAGGAAGCCAATGTGGCAGAGCTGCGGGGACATTCCCGCCACAGCGGGGCTTTGCTTCAGACTCCGCGTGAGACAGACACCTCTGGGAGGCTGAGAGCAGGGAAGCGACTGCCTCTTCCTGGGCTTCTGCGACAGCGGACGGCCGCGCGAGCCAGAGGGAACTGGGGCAGTGGAGTCAGGAGCTGGGGGTCTGGGTGGATGGGACCGAGGAGGAGGGTTACTCAAGAGCCTGAGCAGATGCAAGAATGGGTGGCAGGTCCCGGAGCAGTGGGCCTCCTCCTGGGGAAGTGGGCTTGGCCAGGCCCCAGGTCCCAGGGATCTAGGAAGGTGCCTAGTGGCCAGGAAGGTCCCTTCCTTCAGCTTCCAGGAGGCACGGCTGTAGGAGGTGGGGGTGGCGAGTTCCTGCTCCCCACAGGCACCCAGGGCTCCTGCCCAGGGGCGGGGTGCGGGTGGGGCTGCACACAGGCCTGCTGCCCACCTACCTAGGAAGCACAGTTTGCAGTAACAACGGGGCGGCGGCCACCTGGCCCCTGACAGCCAAGGAGCTGCAGCCTGCTGGCTGGGGTGCAGGAGCGCAGGCCAGCCGGCTCACATGACCAGGGGGCGGCAGGGAGCGGCCTGGCAGGAGACTCCAGGAAGCCTCTGGAGAAGGGGTGGGGGGATCCCTGGGTGGGGCAGGGCGTGGCCAGCGCTGGCGGGGGTTGGGCCGCAGTCCCATCTGAGGAAGGGAAAGGGGCAGACGGGGCTGGGGTCCTGGGTGCAGAAGGAGGCATGGTTGGGATCCCACCGGGATCCTGGGCGCAGCGGGGAGGGCAGGGATCAGCTGAGCAGGGGCTGGAGGTGGGACTGGGGTCCTCCTCCTGCCAGCTCGGAGTCCCGCTCTTCCTTGGAGACCAGACCCGCAGTAAACAAACCCGTGACGTCACGGGCGCCGCTGACCTGCAGCTGAACCCGGAGCTGCCACCGGAGGGACGCGAGGTGCCAGCAGCCTTGGGCCACGCGGCCTGTAGCCACACACGCTCCTCCGCCCGACAGGATGCTTCAAGCGCCACCAGACGTTGCAACACGCAGCCAGTCTCCTGGCCGCCCGGTGAACCGTCCGCCGCCCTCCTCCACGCTGCAGGCACCAGACCAGCTGGAAGCCTCCCTCTTCCCGAGCATCCCCCGCCTGGCGGCTTCCACCCATCTGCGGTCAGCCTCCCCGTGAGGGACCAGTCCTCGCCTTCCCAGGGGGCCTCCAAACCCGAGGCTGGGCCTCTCCGGTCAGCCGTGACCCTCTGCACGGCAAGCGGCTGCCTCAGCTCTCCGCTTTGGAGTGGGGTGGGCAGTCCCCAAAGTGTCCCACAGAGTGCCAGCGGGCCCCCCCCCCGCCAATGTATTCCCTGGACTCTCCCGGACCTGGCTCAGGCCTGCCAATGAAAAGCAGCCTGGCTGGGGCCTCAAGGAGTCTGCTCTGGAGTTGATTTGCTGTGTGACTTTTGGATGAGTCACTTGGCATCTCTGGGCTGCACTGTCTCCAACTGGCCTCTCCGTGCTGGTGTGAGGAAGGTCAAAAGTGCAAGAACACACTCCCCACCTCCAGGGTGGCTCAGGAGCTGCGGATGCTGGAGGCGACTAGGGAGGAACAGAGGTTCTCAGAGAGCCTGGGGCAGCACTTCCACACTTGTCCAGAAATCACAACAGTACACTGAACTAGCCAGCGTGGTCTCTCCTTAGATCTAGAGGCAAAATCTGCTGTTTCTTCAGGGACTTCTCTGGATTTAATAGTGAGGCCTGAGAGTCCCATGTTTTGTCTTACCTTTGACTCCTATATTTGGAGCCAGCCTGCCTGGAACCCTCCCGCATCTGCAACCTGCTGCTGAGAGGATCTCTGGGTTTGGTTCAGAGCTGTCCTAGACCTTGCTGTGGGCATCATTTACGGGCTGGGTTTTTGTGTGCTTGTTTGTTTTTTGAGATAGGGTCTCATTATGTAGCTCAGGCTGGCCTCTAACTCATAAGATCCTCCTGCCTCAGCCTTCTGAGTTCCAGGAGTACAGGTGTGAGCCACCATGCCTGGCATCTCTGAACTCCAAACACTGGAGCCATACAATACATCTGACCTGTAAGTCAGCAAGGCCCTGGCTGGGAGTGGCTAAACCAGGACACCTATGTTGGTAGGTGATACTTTTGTGAGCTGCTGGAGAGGTGAGACTTCAGCTGTCTTTTCGGAAAAGGAAAGATGAGCTTTTACTGGGAGTGAGTCTCCCAAGCATCTTTTATACCCCTGTGTGAAATTCAGAGTCCAGAGCTGTGTGCCCAGCATACCCAGGGATCGGAGTGTCCCAGGGAGACCTTAGGCTACTTAGGCATAATTCACGGACCGTCCTCCAAGGACAAGCCTTAATAACTTGCAAGTTGGGCTGAGGTAAGTATCCCGCAGGCGATTCATTAGGGGCCAGCCGCACCTCTGAAGACAAAGTTCAGCTGCCACGGAGTTGACCTTGTGGCTGACTGGCGTCGTGCTATCAGCTTGGATGGCTGGGGACTTTAGAGGAAGTGGGATGTGGCCACAGGAAATGGCCGGGTCAGCACAGCCTGCAGCCTTTGGGGCTCTGCTCAGGGCCAGGCGAGGCTGGCCTTCCTCAGAAAGTGTCCCACCACTCACCCTCAGAGGATCTGTGGAAAAGCCGGGGCCCCTAGCTTTCCCTAGCGTGGTCCTCACCACACACCCTACAGAAACGCTCCAAACCCCACCCCAGCCACACAGCGCTCCCAACCCTTCCCCCCTCTCCCCTCCCCATGCTGGCTGTGTCCCAGGAGGAACCCAGCTCTCTCACGGATGGAGGGACGTGCTCCTCCCTCTGCTTCCTGTGGCTCCCACTACTCTCTCTCAGAAAGTCCCCAAGGGTGGGAGATGTCACTCACTGTCCCTGCTACAGAGCAGCTGGCAGTGCAGCTGGGGTCAGGCTCTACTCCCCGGCACCCACGGCGACCTCTCCTTACACTCAAGGGGGAGCTAAGGTTGCAGCTGGAATTAGTTGAGGGTGGGCGGACCTCAGTATGGAGTTGTCCTGGAGAGTGGGGGGACCAATGCGAAGCCAACGCAGGGGATGAGATGTGGCCAGGGGGACACTGCCAGGACTTCGGACCTATGCACTGTCCCACAGTCAATGTGCATTGTTAGAAGCCACTGATTAGTGGTCATCTGCAATGACAGGGAATCACAGAAGGGACTTGTCCAGTCCTGCAGCCCTGCGGCGCCCTCCAAGGTATCTCCACACACACGCACCTACTGGCACCCTTATAACAAAGGAAACAGACTAGTCTTGCAGAAATGCCCTGGAAATGCCCATGGAATTTGCAGGTGTGATGTGGGGCCAACACTGGCCAAGCACTCACTCTGTGCTTAGAACATTACACAGAATAGTTCACCAAATCCTCATCTGACAGGTGAAGAAAGAGGGTCAGAGAGGTCCAGCGATTTGTTGAGGGTCACACAGTAAGTGAATAGAAAAGCCAGTGTATACACTTGGATGTGCCCGACTCTGAAGCCAGGATCTGAACTGCTGGGCCACACTAGCTCCTTGAGAAAAGAAAACCTGTGTACAACACACCTGTGTGCACTCACCCTTCCACCAAACTGAAGGCCCGAGATGGCGCTGGAGGTGAGGCCTGGTTCTCAGGGTGCGGGGCCCCACGTGCACTCTGAGGGGGGCCCTGTGACCCCTGGGTTCTCCGCCCCCTCTGTGCTTTAGCTGAGAAGCAGCCCAGACAGCCAGGTCAGACTGACCTTTGTTGTCAACTGAGACGTGGGGACACAGTGCCAAGGGTAGATGGAGGCCATGGGAGCACAGCAGGCAGGATCGCCTGCCTGCTCACTGAAGGTCATGCTGCCCTTGGTGGCTGTGCTAGCCTCCTGGGGGTCAGCGCGTGGCCTGCTAAGTCTGCAGGCCGGACAGGGAGCATGGGCTGTTTCCCTCTGAAGTCACTGAACCTGTTGGCCCCAATCCCAGCACCCGCAGGAGAATCCATACCCTCTTACACTCCCTCTGGGGCTTGGCCGGGGGCCGGTACACACCTGCCCTGGAGACCTGCCTGGGGCCGCTGCAGGCCAGCCGCACAGAGCGCCACTCGCCACTGGAGTCTGGCCGAGACTCACCAGTCCCTGCCTGCACTCCTGCTCCCTCCCGGAAGTGCTGTGCAGAGGCCCAGTCTGTCCACTGGGCCGGCAGCACTGAGCCCGTAGAGCCGGGCTGGGTCTTAGCCTAACCCGGGCCTTGCTGGTCCTACAGCCTCGGAACCAATCTGAAGGACAACACAGGACCGACTGGCACCAGGGCACCTTTCTGATCCAGTTAGACACCCAGGCCCTAAGGACACACCTGTGCGGCTCTCTGGCTCCTCCATGTGAGTGAGAGGCTAGAGTTCAGTGGTAAAGAGCAGTTGCGGGGTGGGGTCAGACCCTATCTGGTCACTCACTGTGAGGTGTTAAGTCGCTGTTCCTCAGCATCTCCTTCCTGGCCCTGTGCTGGCAGGCAGTGTGTGGAGTAAAGACCTTGCTGTGGGCAAAGTGCCTACGGGGTCCGTAGTAGGTGCTCAGTAAATGCCGGCATTCACTAGCTTTTGACGGGTTGATCATGAGTTTATTCAGGCAAGAAACACTTATCAAGTGCCAACTGTGTGCCAACATTGAGCCAGGAATACCTAGTGCAAGAGGAACATGGTTCCCATTCTCTCTAGTCTTAGAATCTTTTTTTTTTTTTTTCCTGAATGTGGGTCCTTGTACTTCCAAGACAGGCGCAGTACCACTTGAGCTAAATCCCCAGCCCTTCTAGTCTTAGAATATTTTGCAGAAGAGAAAGAATACGGAGCCACAAAGCAGGATGAGTTGCCATGGTGACTGCTGGCTTTGGCCTCACTGCAGCTCAGCCCTGACCAATTGAGCCCGGAGGACCCCAGATGGACGTGACCAATGGCCTGTGGGGAGGCAGGTGGTGAAGGGCTTGAGCGATGGCGAGGGGAAGTCTCCCTGCACCCCGGCTTCTCCAGCCCAGCTCAGGGCTGCAGAAAGGCTGGGCCAGCCCTGTGGTGACGGAAGTGGCTCTGGTCACCAGCATCATGGCAGGGCAGATGCCAGGCTCTGAGCTCCCACAGACTTCAGAGAGATCAAAGACCATGGCTCTCCAGAGCTTTTGTGGCCTGGCAGAATTCTTGCTCTCCTGGGGGGAACCCAGGATGGCAGCAAGTCAGGACAGTGGGTCCTTTGACTTTTTACCTCTATGCAAAAAGTACACGGTTGGGGCTGGGGACGGGGCGTCCACTGACCTCTCCCCTGTCACTGTCCCCAGTGGGAAGTGGTTATATTTTTCAAATACTCTCACAATGAATTGGGCACTTTCTATGTGTTATTTCACTGAAACTTTACACCATCATGTTTCAGATGAGGAAGCAGCACCCAGTGAGATACTGTGGCTTGCCCAACAGATAGCAGGCTCCTGAGGTCTTTATGACTGACCCCTAAGGTCTATGGGATTAGGACCCAGTTCCTACAAACCCTGGCTGCACTAGGAATCGCACAGTGCTCTGGCTGGTGAGCTGTCCTTTCCTCTTCCAAAGACCCTGGCCACTGTGACACTGCTGGGGCATCCTGGGCTTTAGGGCTGCTGTCACCACGCTACACTCTCTCAGAGTTGGGTCTCTGGAAACAGAGCGGTGAGCAGAGGTCTTCTCAGTCCTTTCTGGCTGGTGCCCTTGGGCTTGGAATTCATGGGCTGGCCAGGGCCAAAGAGGTGCCCTGGAGGGGGCTGGCCTGGCCTGGGGGACTGGGGGCCCTCTTCTACTGAGGACAGAGGCACAGCTAGCAGAAGCACTTCAGCCCGTCAGCTACCTCACCCAGTGGTACAGCACCCAAGGCTGAGGCAGAAGGAGATGACGTTCAGCAAACCGGAGCAGGGGTCACTTGGGGAGAGGAACTGCAGTGAGTGACTTCCTAGAATTGTTATTGTCAAGCCCCATTTGTTCCTCTTCTAACGCAGTGAAAAAAAGATGGTTTTTTCCAAAAGCACACAAACATCTGACATGGAATTCTAAGCTACACAACAGCAGAGGCTGGTTTAGTAGTGAAGGGGCGACTGGAGCCCCTCCAATTCTCCCCCTCCTGGCTCCACACAACCTCTCCTCCTTAGGGCCCCCGGGGTGCCCTGAAACCCACTTGGACACTTGATTCTTGCTGAGGCCTTCTTTGGGGTCTGTCAGGGGTTGGACGCGGGTGCAATGGGACACACAGGCAGGGGACTCTCCTCCCACAGACCATGTGTCGCTGAGGCCACAAGGCCGCCGAGGAGCGGATTCGAGGTCACATTCCTCAGAACAGTGCTTAGAGCCAGTGGTCTCTGCCAGGCTGACTGCCGTTGGCATTCAGTGCTTGAAAGGCTTTTGATGGCTCCCATCCCAGCCATCTTAGGGATCTAGGACAAGGATGTTGTGTTGTCATTCTTCTTGGGACTGGGCTCAGAGTGGCTTCAGATCCCTGCTAGGGACTCACAGCACCCCCCATGGGGGTCACCTCCTCCAGGAAGCCTTCTCTGTACAGGCAAAGTTCTCAGGTCTCTTGAAAATCCAGTTTGGTGCTGGGCGTGGTGGCTCACACCTATAATCCCAGCACTCGGGTGGCAGAGGCAGGAGGATTGCTGAGTTTGAGGCTTGCCTGGGCTACATAGTGAGTTCAGGGCCAGCCTGGACTACAAAGCGAGACCCTGTCTCAAAAAAAAAAAAAAAAAAAAAAAGAAAGAAAATCCAGCTTGGTGACCTCAGGCTGGGCGGGAAGGGGCTTTCACCCCTCCCCCTAAACCTGGGTCCTTGTGCCTTTAAGATGCCACACTGCTTGACCAGTGAAAGAATTCAGCTGGGCGGCTCTCCTGCCCAGCCTATCGCCTATTGGGCTGGCTCTTTAGCATTCACCCTGATAGCTGTTGACTACCTTAATCCTTTGGCAAGCATCCCATCCACTGGATGCAAATAGCACTGGTCAGGGCTCTGAAGGAACGTTTGTGTAAAAGTGGATTTAACTGCAAGCCTCCTGCATCCTGTGACTCACACACCGCTTATCAAACTGTGCTCCAGAGCCTGCATGCACTGGCCTGGGGTTTCACAGTTGGTCTCCTGACCTCTCCCTAACCCTGGGAAAGGCAGGCTGGGACTGGCTGAGATTATCCATCCCCTTGGGGAAAGCTGTGCTTTGGAAGCTGGGAATCCTGGGTGCAGCTTTCTGCCTCCACCAGCAAGGTGTCCTGGGGTGCCTTACTGCGCCTACACCTCAGGAGTGGTTACAGCCCAGTCTGAGGAAGACTAGAGGTGAATGGGACAAGGTACTGTGCCCCTCACTACGGACGTATGTGCCTCTGTGGCCTGGCATGGTGCTGCAGCCACGTGTGGTACTGCAGTCATGTACCAGGCTGACAGTGTGCATGCTCCAATCGTGAACATGACAACAGCCAGATCCATCACCAGTCACACATGTGGCCAGTTGTACTGACCACCACAGGAGGCCCCAAAGAACCCCAGCAACTATTCAGGAGCCATGGGTCTCAAGTCACAATTGGGGTTCAGACTAAAACATCCCGGGTTTCCTCCTCCCCTCTAGTACCTGGTGAGGTCATGCTGAAAATGTCATCTTCTTTTCATTTTTAAGTGCTGGTTATTAAGTGTTGGTCCTGCCCCCTGCCTCTGTCTGGGTTACTGTCATAGATGCCACTCCGCTGATGATGACTCATAGAATTTAAGGAGTGGAAGGGACTGCGAGGTCACTCTCACCTCCCTCCGTGCAGGAATCTCTCCCCATACTTGCTTAGACAGCAGCTTGTGCATTTGCAGAGAGCTCCAGTGGGTGGGAAGGTGTCCCTGTTGCAGGGCTCAGATCTACATGGCGAGTTCCCCACAGGCTGGGTAGAGCCTTGCAGAACCTTCTAGAACAGATCTGTGCCTACGTGGTGCCAGAAGGTGGCTTACAGCCTACCCAAGCCATAGCTTCTAGTCCTCATCCTTCCTCGCCTGCTCCCCGGAAACCTTTCTGTTGCTCCAGGACACCCTCAGAGTCTGCACCGTGCCCTAGGAGCCCTCAGACCGTGTAGAATAGAAAAGTGTTGCTGCATCGGGGCCCATACACAGTGGATTTTATTTGATCTTCAGGGGGAGTTGAGGTTTTTTGCCATTAGAAGTCACCTCGTTGGAGTTCACTCTTGCTCCCAAAGTGTCAGTGGCCTTTCAATCGGGACTGTCACTGCTCCAGGAACGTGAAGTGCCACAGGGAACCCAGTGTACATGGTTCCTGGCGACATCTCCAAGGCTGACCTTGCTGGTTCAATGGAAAAGTGACATAGTCACAGCTCCTCAGAGCCATGTCATCCTGGTCATCATTCCTCTACGTGGGGCTCCCAGAAGAACAGCTCAGGGCCCAGCTTCCCACAGGGGAGCCCTGCAGACCCCTGCACCAGGGAAGAGGGCCAATGGCTGTCACCTGCCCACCTGGGTCCCCCTTAGTGCTATGTAATTGCCTGACTGAAGATACAAGTCCCTAAACAGTGTCAGGCAAGGTCCTGAGCTTGACACGAGAAGAGAGGCCGCCAGCCTGGCATGATGTTCTTGGTGGGGATGGGACAATGCCAGCCACCTCTCACTCTCTCATGCGCTTTCCCATCACAGTAGCCAGGTGACCTTGCTAAGACCCCACGGTGTCCCTTCTTCACGCAAAACCCTCATGCAGCTCCGATTTCACTTGGGGCAAAGCCAATGCCCTGCTGAGGTCTGCGGGGCCGCAGCCCTGACTGTTCCTTGGGCACTGTCCGCAGCCTCACCGCTCTGGCCGCACTCACTGTTTCTGTGTCACCCAAACTCCAGCACCTTCTCACCTGGGAGCCCTGCTCTTTCTGTGCCCAGAAGGCTGCCTCCATTCCACTGTGCCCTGACGTCCTCAGTGTCCCCTTTTCCGTGTGGACTTCCTGCCACCCTCTCTAGAATCCCAGTCTTTCCCATCCCTGAACTCTATCCCTCCTTCCTTTCTTAGTGCAAACTGTAATCTCACAAACTACTGTAATCGTCTTATCAACTCTTTCTTCTCTCTCTCTTTCTCTCCCTCTCTGTGATATATACCACGTATCTCTCTAAGGCTTCTACATAGGTAATGATTTTCATCTTTTGCTGTTTCGCCAACCTCAGTGCCCAGTACACTGCCTGGGACATAGCAGATGCCCAATAAATTTGTTCAGTGTATGAATATGTGAATGAATCTACACCAACCATTCCCTTGCTGACCTGTTCTAGTACCTTGGCGTCGGGAATGTGCCTATTTCAAATTCTACATATCACTCATTTTAAGGAGTGCTGTGGTGGACAAACACACAGTTGATGTGCTAGTATCTAAACAGATTCACTTCTCTCATTTCCATTTGGCTTCAATTGCTTCCTGACCAGCATGGTTCATCCAAACAATGTTTGAAATGTTTTGAGTCTCTTCTAGTCACCATGTATTTTTAGACTGCCTCTCCAAAGTCAATGGAGAATGGACATGCTCGGTGAGTTTGGCCCAAGGTAAGGGAGAAGGAGGTCTAATTGCTGGGCCCCTTTGGTAGTGATGACTTCAGAGATGAGTGACAGTGACTGTGACAACCAGATACCTTTCTTGGGGAGAGAGGACACTTTCTCATAAATACATTGAAGATAATTTTCTCAAAATGATGACATCAACAAGTGACAAGGCAGAAATGAACTGCAGAGGTTAGTGGTAATGATAAATTTCAGTCCAATGTTAGTAGCATCTAAATAGACCACAAGGGCTGTGTGTGGTCATAAACACACACACACACACACTTAGGTCTGAAATAAACAAAATGGCAGAAGAACTTAAGTCTGAAGAATTAGCAGAGGGTCAGGTAGACCAAGGTCGGGCTGGATGGGGCTTGTCGACTCAGGTTCGCGCTCCTCCTAGGTCTAGCAAGCACTGTCTGCAGCCCAAAGGAAGACAATCTGGTGACACAGGGTAAAAGGCATGAGATGTTGCCTGATGTCCTTGTTAGGGAACTGGGGCCTTCACTCTCTCGAAAGCTTCAGGTTGAAAAATTAACATCAGCAAGTGTTGAAATAAATTTGCAGCAGACAGCTGTTTGGAAATGGATGAGAGCATCTCATGGAAAGACAGCCTGTTTTCCAATCTGGAGCTGGAAAATGACTAGCAAGAAAGACTGAAATGATCAAGGATGAGGAATAAAACTTTTCTTTCCAAAGTCACTCGTGACAAGTCACCTAGCTTGGGTAATGTGTTACGGAGGCCACAGGCATCAGTCTGCCTCTGCTGTAGCACCCAGTGTGTCTTGGCGTCTCAATCCTTTTTGCAGGGTACCTGCCAGATACCATGGGCACCTGGCCGAGTTGAGTCCCTGAGGCCACTGTCAAGGGAATGACTGTGGGTGTGGGAAGGGGGCCAGCAGAATGGAAGTCATCGAGCGTAGAATTCACGAGTCTATCTGGAGGACTAGCTCCTTGCAGTTGCTCTGGAACAAGGCTACATGCTTCTTACACACTGCAAATTCATTTGTAGCAAAGCAGATCAAACTCAAAGCGGATTCACACATTATTGGCCCTGAGGACAGTGCTCCTGCTTCCCAGGGCCTAGGGCTCTTATCCTGGGCACAATACGGACCCAAAGCAGGAAGAGCCACTGCAAAAACTTCCAAGCGGCCCCACTTCCCAAGCTCCTGTTCACACCATGCCAAGCAAGCTCAAAGGCTTTGGAGACTGCATGAGCAGATTGACTGGTCGGAAGCCTTGGGGAAGGAGAATAGGCCGGAAGTACTTCTGGGAGGAATTCCAGGAGGACACAGAAAATGAAGGAACAAAGTGGGGATGATCTAGCACAAGCCCTGCCTTGGGAGACCCTCTGGACGACAGCCCTGTCTATTTAACCTTGGCACTCTGTCGGAAGATCTGTTTTGGGGTTAGGAAATTCTAAACTCTTAGATCCTGTCTCCCTTTAGGAAAACCCTTATTTGGGGCAGTTCTGTAGCCTGAGGCTTATTATTATCCAAAGAATCGCAGAATTCTATTTAACTCAAAGTCATTATGGGAAACTGGGTTGTCACTCCCTCCTCAGGGACACATCAGCTGTTTGCAAAGGTGCTGATAGTTCTCCTTTCTCTTTTGGGGACCTTCCCCCAAGATCCAATCCCATTCGGATCTAGACACAAGTGCTCTCAAGTCGCTTCTACTTGTACCAGAGGAGCAGTGAATCCCTTGGCCCCTCAGGGCAGTCTCTCCGATGTCACTGCAGGCTGTGGTGGCACTGGCCCTCCTCAACTGTCTCGTTTGCTCCTAGACCACCCTCAAGCCCACTGCTCAAGCCCATGTCCCCAAGTTCCTCAGCTGTCTCCTGTAAACACTTGGCTCATGGTCCCCAAACCCACTGGGCCCAGAAACACTGTGGTTCTGGGAGTTGGCCCAAAGGCTATTCACTGGCCCCAGATGCACTTAGGCAAGAAGCTGCGATTGATTCTAAATTCCCCGCTGCGATTGATTCTAAATTCCCCACCGTGAAAGCAAGGGAAAGGCTCATTAGAAAGTAGCTCCAGTAATTGGTCAGATAATTACGAGCTATAGGGAGGGAACCCTCACGGTCATCTTGCCGGGTCCAGAGACTGAACCTGGAAATTTCACAGGATCCCATAGATGCCTATTGTGGGTAACTCTGCCACCAATTTAAGAGTATTTCTAATAGGCCCTGTGTGTCCTTGGAAGAGGGTGTCCCTCCCAACTTAGGTGGCGCTATGGCTTCCAGTGTATAGAACTCCTAGGTCCTCTCTGCCTATTAAATCTACCCCAATAAGATCTCCTTCCTCCAATTTAGGATTGTTTATAGTTAGTCAAGTTTTTCCAGATTTACTGAGAGTTTGCAGGGGAAGAGCCTAGGACTGGGGCCAGTGGGGAGTGAGAGAAAGTCTGGGGGGTGCTAAGGGGTGACCATCACACGCAATGTCCAAACCACCTCTTCTCCAAAGATGTCCTTCTCTGCCCCAACCCTGTGCCATCAAGGGCTTTGGGAACCCTGGAATGGTGTACATCTTTCAGGAGGCGAAATGCTGAGGACAAGTATTCCTTCCTCTTTTTCCGCGGTCTAAGGGTTAAAGACACTTCCAAAGTCCCCAACCAGCTGCCAAGTCGAGCAGCTGTCCAAACCACCCAAGGGGAAGAAGGAGTCCTGGGTGGCTGGACCCCCATTAACAGCCTCCACGGGCTCCCGGAGGTCCGGCTAGGAAAGAGTTAATCGGCAATCAGCTTTGGCTGATAGTTCAGACTCCAAAGTTCAGCCCCGGTCCGAGCCACCCCGGAGGAACTGTAAATCTCAGGGCAGAATTTAACAAAAGAAAAACAACCTGGAACTACACGCAGGCTTGGTTTCCACAGTACATATTTACTTAATCCCCAAGGTATGTGGCTCCGTGTCAGATCAGCTGGCTTTGCTGGCCCCGTTGCCCCCCCTCATTCACAACAGTTTAAATTTCAAACTAATTCCCTGTTTTCCATCTTCCTCTTCACTGGGCCGACTGGAGACAGCCCGGCCTGCCGGCCTCAAACCCCTCTCCACTGCTCCTGTGGTGGGTCGAGTCAGCCCGGCCCGAGTTGGGTGACAGCTGGCTCACTACTATGAAGCACAGGTCTTCGGACACCACCGCTGGAGGGACCCGCAAAACCAGCAAAACGTCAGGGGCAGTGCCCAGAGCCACTGCCAACCAACCCCAAGGGAGGGACCACCCCCCCGGGACGTGTGGGGGGAGGGGTCGGGGTTGAAGGTGAGAACAAGGTCTCTTTATCTTGCGCTGCTTAACCTCTGTCCTCTCGGTTTCTAAACACCTGGGCTTCCTAGCGCCTGTCCTCTGGTCTAGACCATCCCAGACCAATCCTTCCTTCTCACAGCCGAGCCAATTATCCCTCTCCTCTGTCTTCAGAACTGCAGCCGCCCAGGTTGGGCTGGGAAGTAGGTTACCAAGGAAAATACCAGGCGCCAACTAGCAGGCGGCTCCCAGCTGTATGGAGGAGCCGCACACCCCGAACTCACCAGGGTGGCTGCAAAAAGGGAAAGGGTTGGGGAGCGCGGGGGTGGTGGGGGCGAGACCCGACACTCTCCTTAGGGGGCAGGAACGCTCCTAAATTTAGAGGAGGGTGAATAGCTCGCCGGCCACCCATCCCCATAGAAGGGGATCAGCTCTAGACCAGCCGAAACAGACAGTCCGATGCCCGGGCAATCTACAAGGTGAAACCGACCAGTTCAGTACTGGCTGGTGGCGCAGAGAGGCAGGATGGCCGGTGACTCCGGGCTCCGGCAGCCGCAGCAGGTGGGCGCACCCCGCGCCGGTGGTCCTCTCGCCCGCCCGCCCGCCCGCCGCGCTCCTGCCCTGGAGTCGCCGCGCCCCGTACCTTTCTGGCGCCGCGCTCCGCGAACTCTCGGGCCAGCTGGCGCCCGATGCCTCGCCCTCCGCCGGTGATGAGGACGTTCTCCCGGGACAGGTCCCGAAGCTTGGCGGGCAGCACCAGTCCGACGGCTGCTTTCGCCACCAGATAGAGCATCTGCAGGGGGAACACCACCAAGGCGCCCAGCCATTTCCACACCATCCTACGCGCCGCGGAGCCGGGCAGGGGGCGGAACTCCCCGGACCGAGCAAAACAGGAATCGAGAGAGAAAACACCCCAACAATAATCAATAACCCGAATACGGAGGAGAGGCGCCCACTTGGCCACTCTTGCTATGACCTCTCCCCAAAAGCAAAGCACCGGGTGAGAAAAAGGGGTGAAATAATAATAACAATAATTAAAAAAAGTAAAAAGATAAATCCTCGGGTGGAGAAACAGCGTCTCCGTAGGTTGGGAGGGAGCGAGGGGTAGCAGGGACGCCAGAGGTGGGACGTTCTGACACGAAGTTTCTTGCCCCAGCAGCCGTTTCGGCTGGGGAATTTTCAGGTAATGTTTACAGACTGATAGAGGAGTTTAGGCAGGGAAAGGGAAAAAAAAAAAAAAAAGTACCAGTCGCACGCGCGCACCCTGCTCAGCCCCACGGTTCCAAAGTGCAAAATTAAAAAAAAAAAAAAAGCTGTTTCCAAATTGTAGCGCCCCCCCTTCTCCGGGGGGGGGGAAGTGCTTAGAGCTCCCAGTTTCAACCGGCGAAAGTCTACCGGCTCATGGCTATTCCTGGGCTCGGGAAATTGTTCCAACGCGGTCGGATTGCCAGCAGCGCGCAGGAGGACCGCGGTCCGGGGTCCGGGTCCTTGCGCGCCGGGCTTGGCCTCGCGCGCGCTCGCTCTCCGGCTCCCTCCCTCCTCCTCCAGCAGAGGCTGGGAGTGCCGCTCGATCCGGCTCCCTCTGTCTTCCTTTTAGCATTTATTGCCTTCTTTTTGTCCTTTCCAACTTGGAGAGGGCCCGGGTGTGGAGCGCGCGTGGATCGGACACCTTCGTCAGCGAGGCCTTATTCATTCGCTCCCGGGGCGGCTCTGGCGCGGAGCACGAGAACGGCCCTCCCCTCCCCATTTTTTTAATACCCCATTAAGTCTGATTGACAGTTAAAGTTGTTCCGAGGCTTCACTACCGTTCCTCTGAGTGGCTGCAGCGACCTCCCCTCCCCCTGCGCCGTCGCGGGGCGCGCGCCTGGGCGCGCTCCCGGGCTCGCCGAGACTCGCGCTCTCCCGGGACTGGCTCTCATAGCTGCAAGCCGGGACTTGCCTCCCGTGTCCCCGAGGGCACGCAGCTGGAACTCGACCGCGCTGGAACCGACTCCGGCGAGCCAGCCCCTCCCGGAGGCATTCCTCGCCGCCCGGGCCAGGTGACCACCCCCAGGAGCCCGCGCATGCCTTGATCCAACCAAGTCGCCCAGGGTTTATTTCAGGTCACTTGGTCATCCCCTGCCTCCAGGTGTGACCCGGAAGTCACGCCCCACCTTTGCCCGGACCTCTTCTGTCTCCACAGAGTGCACTTTCGAAGTCCGATCCGAGTCCCCCGCGTGGCTGAGGGGTGAGGGTGGGGGACCCGCCGAGATCGTGTTCTGAGGAAGGGGTGGGCAGGGTAAAGGGGCCTCTCCGCCCCGGGTGCCAATAAAATCTCCATAAGATTAGCTGGGAGCATATTTATTGCTTGTCGGGGCTAGAATTACCTTGACTGACAGCAATTTCCTTAATAACAAAAGCCTGTAAACAAAACGTCTTAAACCTTGGTCCCTCGTGCTGCGCGGGCGCGGCTCCGCTCCCCGGGTCCCCCTGGGCTGCCCAGTCGGGCACCCACATTGTGACCTCTGGACTCCCCAGTCTCCCTACGGGAGGGTGGGACTCAGCTATTTAGGGTTGTCAGTTGCCGGAAGTCTGGGAGGTGAGTCATGAAGAAGCAGCCCCAGTTAAAAGTGCTGATGGGACTCGCCTCCCGCCCCCTCGGAACGTCCCTGGGCGAGGAGGGAAAGGGAGCCAGCGGGGGCTGCCCTGTAATCTGGGGCAGCCTCTCCAGCCAGCCCGGGACCTGTTCAGACCCGGAGCCTCCGCCCCAGAGATTCCAATGCAGCATCTTGGGTGTCTTTATTTTGTTGGTACCGGAGATTGAAGGTACGGCCTTTGCACTGAGCTACATTCCTAGCCCTGCACCCTTGAGACAAACTCTCCATAATTGGCTGAGTTGCCCAGACAAGGTACCAACTTGCAGTCTTCCTGCTTCAGCTACCCAGTCTGCCGGACTTACAGGCGTCCACCACAACCCCAAATGGGTCATTTTCAGAGCCTCCCTGAGTGAGAAAGTCACTTGGAGAAGTGCTGACGTGGGCAGGGAGATTCCCCTACCAAGACGGTGTAGTCTAGGGAGAAGTTGGCAGTTTGGGTAAGGTTGTTTCTTCCAGGTGAATTGGGAGCCACTGGAAGGAGTCAGGAAGACACTATCTTACACCGGAGGGGCTGACATTCAGTCCAACCGCTGACCTTTCTACAAGAGTATTGTTACCCTGTTTTCCAGGTTACCCCGCCAGGAAGTGCGTGAGGGTGGGACCCAATCCCACACTTAATTCCTCTTCCCACCCCACCCAGCTCTGCTGAGGAGGGAGGAGAGGTGGAGGAGGAGGGTCTGCCAAGGACTGCTGAGCGGAGACTCCCTCAGCTTCCATCCCACCCTCCAGAAGGATGACTGAAGCCCAGGCCATTGCCCTAGTCTGTTCCCAGGACTCACCACAGTGACCTTTCCTTCCCATCTTCCATGTCTATAAAGATGGGGCAGAAATCCCAGTTTGAGAGAGACAGGCTCTTTCCACCCACAGCACCAGGCCTGCAAAGAGGGCTGAAGTTTCTAGACCCGCTACTTTACAGCGGTCTGCATGCATCTGTTATCCTTGGAGCCGCCTAGTGGCCCAGAGGGGACACTGCGTCTCCAAGCTGCTCCGGGTCCTGAGGCTTCACTTCCAGGCCTTTTTCCCTAAGTAAGATAAACACTCCAAGGGGGCAAAGGGCCTCTGTTTGATGGAGGGCACTAAAGCACAGAGGTACCAGCCACTCATTCTCAGAGAAGCAGATTCACCCTAAACAGCCACCCCACCCTGTTCCCATGGAGGCCAGCTGGGCGGTCCCTGGGTCTCACATCCGTTTTTTGGGTGGGACTTTTGAGATGGAAGCTGGGCAGGATGGGGAGGGAGACAGGAACCCTCAGGGACCTTCACACAGGCAGGGCCTGCACGCATCTCATTGAATTTCCTTACTGGCCTGGGAGGTGGATGTCACTGTGCCCACTCAGTGCAGGAGGAAACCGACCTGGACCTGTGAGGCCGCACAGGGTGCTCCTCCTCTTATTTGGGGTAGTGTCGGAGGAAAAAATGAACATCCCCCAAGGGGATGGGCAGATCCAGCGCTGGCCTGAGTTGGACGGTGCCCTTGTTTTGACTTGGTCCACCCTCAGGTTATTGGGTTTTGTGGGCTTGGCACCCCTGGGAGCCTCAGGCTCTTCTCCAGCCTTAGCTTCCCAAAGACAAGCAGTCACACCTCCGCAGCGCTCCCTGCATGTGCTCTCGGGGCCGAGGGTGCGCAGCTCACAGCCAGCCTTGGGTTCTCCCCACCCTGGCCCCCATCCTTTGTCCTTGGCCCTGCCCCTCTCTGATTCTTGGGGTTGGAGGTACGGAATTGAGCTCCAAGGTGAAGTTTGAAATCTCACGACCCCAGCGGGGAGGAGGCCCCTCTGTGATTTCACTCCCCTCCTGGCGCTGTGAAAGGAGCTTTTGTGAGGGGAGACGTGCGCTGCAGCCTGCACAGCTAACTTTTTCCATGACTCAGCCTTGCCGGGCAGCGCGGCCAGGGGAGGTGCGAGGACCAGTCCAGAGGCTGAGCTGCCTTCCAGCCTTTGTGGGAACGGGGAGCCAGCGGCCGCGAGGTGAGGCGGGGCTGACGGAGAGCTGGTCCTGCGCCGGCCCTCAGGCTCCGCCTCCTCCCTAGGTGCTGCTGCCTGTTCCATCTTTTTTTGCTTCACTGTTAAATCTCGGTTCCAAGAACTTGGAAGCTCCCGTGTTGGCCCTTTACGGAGCACTCCTGTCACCACCACTGCAGCTGGCGGCTGGGACCCCAGAGCCGAGAGTTTAAAAAGTGAGCCTCAAGCTTTGCCTTCCACTCAGCCAGTCCTTACAGAAGTTCAGAAAGTCGCTCCCCAAAGACCAAGCAGCTGCTCTGTGGCGGCAGCGGGATTGGACCTACTTGCGTTTCGTCTACTTCATCGACATCGTTCAAAACACACAGACCTCAGACCAGCTCAAGAGGACGCACCGAGGAGCTTGTCTCTGTGCAAACTTCCAGCACAGTGTCCTCGGCCGGGGGTCCAGGAGTCTGCACGCCCGAGCCGGGCACCCGAGGCGCTGACTTCCAGCACTGACCCTCTGTGGTCCCAGGTGCACCAGCTCCAACATGAAGCCTTGCCTGCCTCTTCTGCCACTGCTCAAGCTCTTCCCTCCTTGGGTTGGTGGCTCTCATTAGCTCCATAGAAACCAAGGCCGAAGAGCAGGGGTGCATTTCAACGCCGGGCCTGGCAGTGCCTTGGTCAACCATCCTCACAAATTGTCTGCCTGGGCGGGGTGGGTGTGAGGGAGTGGGTGGCAGTGATTTTGATTTGGGCTTTGGAGTTGGACAGCTTTGGGGCCCCTTGGGCTGTTACCGCCCCTTTTTGATCTTCAGCTTTCGCATTTGTAAAGGGAGGATGAATCGAGGGAGGGCAGGTCTAACCTCTTGTGAGATGTGTAATCGGACACCTGGCCACTGTGGAATGCTCCCTAAGTGTCAGTTGTGTGTGTTTATTTTTGCAGTCCTGGTGACTGACCCCATGCTAGGCAAAGTTCTACCTCTGAGTTGCATTCTCAACCCTTTTTAGTTTGAGACAAGGTCACACTAAATTGTCCTGGTCAGGTTTGAACTCACGGTCTTCCTGAGCCAGTCTCCTGAGGAGCCACGCTTGCAGCCGTGAACCACCAGGCCAGGCCCAGCTCTGGTTTTCGGGTCCCTGCTCCCCAGGGGCAGCTTTGCCAAGAGCCAGCTCCATTACTTGCAGAGAGGCTAGATGTATATTTAGTGGTCAGAAGACACTTTTCGGAGCGCTGTGGGGCAGGGCTGGCACATCCTCACTTTACAGATTGCTTCCCAGCCCACCCTCCCAAGGCTGGGCAAACTCCCTTTTATCCTACAGGATTTGCCTTCGCTCATATGGGGCTTTTTCCAAGACTCCTGCCTCATTAACCCAAATGGCCCTTACCTACTGAATTCCGCCCAGGGATCCTTCCTCTCTGGCCTGTGTTTCCCTCTCCCACTGCACAGGGATTGCTGGGGTTCCGTCTGAATCTCACATGGGGCTGGAAGTTGCTGCAGGGTGGCCAGGTGATTTTGAGGCCATGTGACCTGTGTGTGTAGTCGCTCTGGGGCCCATGTTCACAGGTGCATTTCATTTGGGTTAATGCCCTTTGGACTGTCTGGAGTTTGTGATTTTACCTCCACATTGTGTTTTGTAAGTGAGGTCTGATCTGCTCTTCTGTAGTGAAAACAGCAAAGCCCCCGAACCAAGGCTCAGGAGCAGAAGGAGTGAGACAGTGTCTTCGAGGTACATTTTCTTTGACTTCTCATGTATTTATCAGATGCTGATTGTGTGCCTTGCTCTGTTCTAGATGTGGGAGAGACTGCAGGGGAACAGGAACAGGACAGCGAGCCCTGCCCTCCATGGCTAGTGCCTTCCATTCCCCAGTGGAGGGTACCTCGAGGCCACAGAAGGGAGGGTGAGGTCGGGGGCAAAGGGACAGAGCAGGTGAGGGGAGCTGTTTTATGCACAGGGGTGGGGAAGGCCACTCAGAGATGAAGTTTGAGTGGAGGCTGGAGTAGAGTGGGAGTGCTGTGAGGACCTTGGTGATGGTGGTCTTCCTGGAGAGCATGGGAACCCCAAGGCAGGGCATGCCCAAGGCGGGATGGGGAGGTGGGAGCTGATGCGGAGTTGCTGGGTGGGGCAGGAGGAGGGCTGGCTTAGCACTCTGTGGGCCCCTCCACTCGTGATCTCAGGATTATCTGGAGAGCATTAGAAATACGTGTTCCCTGGGACTTTTGTTTTTAATCCAGCAAGAGCCCCAGAGCTCCTGCACTCACTGAAGAGTCAGAACTGCCAGGTTTGGTGTCCGAAATCTACCTGGAGCGGTGGGGAGGGTTGTCCGGTGATCAGAGGGGAGAGGTGTTGGAATCTGCTTTTGCAAAGCCTGTAGCACACACTCCGAGAGACCAGAGTGGACATGGGGCTGCCCAGGCCTCTGAGCTGCCAGGGGCATGATGGTGGACTTGGACACCCAGAGCGTCAGTTCAGGGGCCTCCCCAGGGTCCTTTGCTCTCGAGGGACCTAAGAGCCCAAACTAGTGCTGAACACTGAGCCACTCTGCCACCCTCCTCCCATTCTCCCTCCCCAGCTCTTATTTATTTGGGAGGGGTGTAAAGAGAAACAAGAAACTCCTAAGGCAGAAAGCAAACTTTATATCGATGGGCTTGGTTGGGATAATTCCTCAGAGTACCAGGCAAATTGTCTTTTGTTCTTTTACAGTTTATATAGGTTTTGCAAGCCAGAGCTAGGTACAGAAGCAGAGCAAGCAGTTGATTGGTTACATCGTATATCATTATTACTGATTGGTTACAGCAAGTTGAAACTCCATAAGAATACCTCAGTTTAGGGTCAGGTCAGCTAGATAAGGGAGACACATATTCTTTGGAATGTGCATTAGTTCAGGGAAGGGCCTGCCAAGGAGGAACGGATCAGGGAGACAGGTACTTGGGAGTATCTTTGTAGGGCTGGTTCGGCCAGAGAGGAATTTGCTTGGGCTAAAAAGATAAAACTGCTCATGGCCAACATTATCCTGGACTGGTGTCCCACCTGTTTGTCAGCCACTTTTTGTTTCTGCCCTGGCAGCAGCAGGTCACATTAGAGGGGAAACATTAAAGACCCCTGTGTTCATCCTCACTGCCAACACTGACCCTCTGTGAGGCACCTGATGGCCTGAGGCTGGGGATGTGTCAGAAATATGCACATTACAGTCCAGAACGGGTTAAGCGCTGGGTGGATGGGGAGTGTTGCAGGTGGATATGGAGGTGACTGGCTGGCAGCCTAACAGGTAGGTAGGCAGCTGTGCTCTTGGCATTTAGGAGTTAATGTTCTTGGTAGTGCTTGCAACAAAGTAGACATTTACAGTAACATTTGCTACAGACTATAGAACTTTGGAGTTATTAACTTCAACTTCAGGCTAATCCATACCACACCTTCCCTTTTCAGGGGCACTGAGGGTTTGACTCAGGCCTTGGTGCCTGCTACCACTGAGCTACACCACCACCGTGTTCCTCAGGCTCTCGAACGGAATTTTAATAACGATAACTGACATGCTCAGCCCATACATGTATGAGCGCGTGCACACACACATGCACACACATCTGGACACGCTGATACATGTGATCGTATGTGGACGTACACAGCTGTGTCTGAGGATTCATAACTTTCTCCTGAGCAGAACGAGCTGGTGGCACTGAATGAAGAAGGGCTTATGTCTGGAAACACTTCTGATAAAAAGCATTATGCAAGGTTTATGGTGGGTAGGCTTGGAAAGCCTTTGTGAGATGGACAGTGAGGTTCATGTGAGCTGGGTAGACTGGGTGGCCTGCCTGGCCCAAGGGAAGCAGACAAGGAAGCAGGTTTTGGTTGGGTGGAAACCGCTATGAGGTGGGCACACTTGGGCACCAGGGTATCCAGGAAAGCCAGTCTGCAAAGGCCCGAGGTAGTGTAATTAGTATCACTGTTAAGCACTCACTTTTCCTAGTACAAAAAACTTGGCATGAGGGTTCCCTTTCTCTTTGGCTAAGTCTGACCAATAGGATAGGACACATAAAAGTGTTTATCCTGGCTGCCAGGCTTGGGTGAAAATGCAGGCTGGAGCCAAGACTGGGACTGTGGTAGGAACATGGGTGTGCGCCGTGTGTGTTTGTGGTCAACTGAGCACAGAAACAGGACCCGGGTTATAGATGTGTCACTCCAGAGAGCTTGGGCTGAGATCAGAAGGGACCAGGAGTCCTCACCTGCCTTCTACCCCTGGGCCAGTCAAATAACTCTAAACCAGGATATGGTCTGGGGTTGGCAAGAAATCCAAGCTGTGCTGCTCATTAGGCAGGTGACCATGTCTCAGCGCTTTGGTTTTGTCCTCAAAGGTTGAAATGTGGCTCTACTGAAATGCTGTCTTTGAAGGGCCTGGTCTAGGACCTGGCTGGGAGGATCTCAGTGGTTTGGGGCATCTTTCCCCTTGCTTCGTGCCCTTCAAAGACTTTCTAGGGCAGGATGGAGTCCGAGTGTGTGAGGGACACAGCAGGGGCTGGGGTAGTGCTAGGTCCGCACCCTTGACCTGAGTTGTGAGTTTGCTGTGTAGGGCTTTGTGGTCCATCCGGACTCCGTTGCTACAATCACGTCTGCTGCTATAGTCTGAAAGCTGCCAGAGACAATTCACACATGAATGAGTGTGGCTGTTTTCCAGCAAAGTGTTGTGTGCAGACACTGAAATGTGAATTTCACGCAGCCGTATGTGCCTCAGACTGTTCTGGTTGTGATGGTCTTCCACCCAGCAAGACGTGTAAGGATGTCAGGGAAAGGGCAGATTTGATCCCTGAGGGCCATGGTCAGCGTCTCCCCTGCAGGACCTTGGAAGGGCAAGAGACCTGAGACGCTCACGCCCTTCATGGAGAGGAGCCACGGAGAAGATTGAATCTGCTTTCCTGTGAGCTTTCTGGAAATCCATTCATGAATCTGATTCAAGTTTACGTCTCCTGCAAAAAGTAAAGGGCCACTAAGGCTATTGGGTTTTACCGAGAGGTTTTAAAGAATCAATGATGACATGAGAGTCTGCCATGGTTTCAATGTCTTCTCCCAAATGCAGGCTGGCATTGAATCCCCTCTGGGAAGTTTTAGAGAGTGAAACTTAATCTTAGTGTGGCACGAGGTAGTGGGGCCTTCAGGAGGTGATTAAAGATAGATGAGGGCCTCAAATCTATGGGACTGTGGTGTGTACATGCAGTCCTGGCTACTGGAGAGGCTGAGACAGGAGGATAATGAACCCAGGAGCTCAGAGCTAGCACAGAAGGTACAGTGAGGCTCCCATTTCTTGAAAAAGGAGGAGGAGGAAGGGGAGAGGATACACAGTCCCTCTCACCACATGATGTGCTGTGCCGGTTTGAACCCTGTGGATCATTCCATGATCAGGAGGGAGCTCACCGGATACAGCTAGCTGCCCAATCTTGAACCTTCAAACCCAGAGTGCACTATGCATCACTGCCCTACCCAACTGGGTTTTCAGTTATAGCAATAGGAAATGGATGGAAGAGCAGGTCAAATGGTGATTTAAATCACTGCAACTATTTAAGCTTTATTAAGTGACTCCCAGTTCTTGAAAGTTGTGTCTTACTTAGACCCAGGTGAGGGCAATGGGACCCCCAAAGGGTAAGCAGCTTGCCCAGGGGCCCAGGCTGTAAATGACACAGTAGGAGTTAGAACTTGAGGGTCTCACTTGGGGTCCTGGGTCTGGAACCTGGCTACTTCTGGACAGTGGGCTCCTCCCAGGATTTATGGGGTTTGCCATTCTTTATGAGGGGGCTCAAGTGATGGGTGAAGCCTTATTCTGGCCACTGGACATGAGCCCCCTGTCTTTACACATGTATCCTGGACTCTGGACCTCCTGCCTCCTCTGTGATACCCAGGCTGCTGGCTCTCAGCGGGGATGGAAACGGGGACACGCTGCCTGCACCTGTGGCTGTACTCCACAGCGGCTCCATTGAAAAGCTCTGTCAGTGTCCTATTGCATATTGCCCTAATCTGTCGGTGAAAGCAAGCTTGACACAGACAGATGGGAGCACAGGCGTCTAGTATGAAGATTGTCTCAGGGTGGATGTGTAGCTCAGAACACTTGGCTAGCATCCACAAGGCCCTGCGTTTCACTTCCAGCATCAAAATATGCAAATTGACCAAACCAAACCAAAATTGAAACAAACAAACAAAAACACCTTTAAGAAAAGCAAACCTTGGGCCGGAGATTTAGCTCAGTGGTTCTGGCGCCTGCCTCGCAAGCACAAGGTCCTGAGTTTGATCCCAGTAACCACATACAATGCTGGGGGTGGTGACTCACGCTCACCAGCAATCAATACCGCCTACCACAGTGCGGGGCGTGGTGGCTCACGCCTGTCATCCCAGCACTTGGAAGGCAGAGGATTGGAAGGAAGAGGAGGATTGCTGAGTTCCAGCTTGCCTGGGCTACATAGTGAGCTGAGGACCAGCCTGAACTACAAAGCAATACCCTGTCTCAAAAAAAAAAAAAAAAAAAAAGCAAACCTAGAAAAGCAAAAAGTGCTGAGTGGTACATATCTATAATCCTAGCTACTTGGGAGGCTGAAGCAGGAGGATCACAAATTTAAGGAAAGACTAGGCAATTTATCAAGATCCTGTCTCAAAATAAAGATCTACAATGGGGGCTGCAGATTAATGGTAAAGCACTTGCCTACTATGTGCAGGACTTGGGGTTCAGCTCCCAGTTCTAAAAAATAAAATATTAAGTCTCAGACTTGGTAAAGTTGTTTTACCAAGGGCTTCATGTGGACCAGCTCATTTAGCCTGTATCAGTCAGTGTTTACTAGAGAAGAAAATATAATACAAGGTATACAAATGCATAGGAATGCACAGATTGGCTTACATACGCTGCCCACAGTTGGGTGGGCTCAATCAATCATTGCATAGCTGTAACAGCATCCTGACCACCCATTTAACAGACAAGAACACAGAGTCCGGGAGTAGAAGCAACTTCTACAAATCATGCAGGCTTGAGCAGTGCTGATGGGCCACGGATGGGACTGTCCAATCCTCTGGAAGTTGGAAATCTGCAGCATCTGTCAGGTGCTTGCAGGGCTCACAGCAGGCTGCCAAGGAGAAAACCCACAGCAACAAAAGTGAACAAGTGTGCGGCACCAGTAATAGATAACATTGTTGAAAATGCAGTCTAGAAAGCAAGGTGCAGCTGGGAATTCATACTGTAAAGGAATCTTGCTCAGCTTTCTAGCATGAGAATTAAACACCTCTGACAGTAAATTTAGAAAAGTTACATTTTGGTTCACAGTTTGGAGGTTCCAGCAAGGATGAGGGGGCTGACGGCTCTGGGTGCAGCACATCGTGACATGAGAGTGTGGGTCAGAAGCAGGAAACAGAGACAGGGAGTAGCCAGGGTCCTGTGATCATCTTTAAGGGTGCACCCCCAGCACCCTAAGGGCCACGCACTTCACAAAGAATCTGTCACCTCTCAGTAGCAGCACCCTGGGCATCAAGGGTGCCCACACAGACCTCAGGGGGAGACTCATCCAGACTGCAGCAGAAGTCCATTCCCCATATGCACAGCAGTGAAATCCTGACGATATTAGCATGTAACCGAGTCACCAGCACAAGCCCGTTTTTGGAAAAATAATAACCTAAAGTACAAGTTTCTGTTTATTGGTCTAGCATTTGGTTGGGATATATTGTGTGCAAGGCAGGATGCTAAATTAATATTCATCACATTTCATCTGATTTCATCCAAACAACACCCTGGAGTAGGATCTGTGGCCTAGTGCCATGCCTGTGGAAGGAGAAATTAAACCACGTGGCCAGGGCATGGACCAGGATGGAATTAGAATGTGGCTCCAGCTTGATTCAAAGCTCACCCTTCCTGCATTGGTCTCTGCTCCTTCTCAGAAATTGTGTCTGGCTCTGTGTTGCTCTCTGTCCAGGAACACACACACACACACACACATATGCATGTACATGCATGGCTATACGTGCACACACATTCACACACACAGACACACACATGCCTGCACGTGGAAAAAAAGCAGGAAGGAAACTCACCAGAATGTTATGAGCTCACTGTGTGTGATTTTTAATGTCTTTTTACATACACTCAGTGCTTTATAATGAGTGCTTGCTAAAAAAAATCCACTTAATGATCATTTTGTCAAAGTGGGCTCTTTAGGGCCAGCAGGACACAGACATCCTGCTGTGGGGCACAGAACGCCTGAGCACGGTCATCTGCAAAACAAGATGGGGAAGGAGCCAGGACCTTTGCTTCTTGGAACTGCCTAATCCATCCTATAATGCCTGCTTTGTAGGAAAATTGTGTGCATAAATCCCATAAAATCCCATAATGTGGAGCCGACACTGAGCTTACCCAGAACAGAATCTGCTAATGATCATCGCTTGCCAGGAGCCTGCAGAAAAACCATCAGACGTGTTGCAGCCCTCGCGCCTGCCTCCTGCCTGAGTCCTTTCTAATAAGGCCTCTTTTCACAAGTTTATAAAAACACTTTGTTCAGATCACATTGGGCCTTTACTTCATCCTAGTTGAATGCTGACCATCTGTGGGGCCAGAAGGGGCTAAAGCAGCCCACAAGTTTTCAGACCTAGAGGAAACAGCAGGAGTGGTTACCTGACTCTGCTGTGGTCTGGTGCACAGGACTGTTCCCATGGCTGCTTCAGCTGGTAAGGGTGGCATTGTGAACGAGAGTGAGTGCCTAGTGGCTGCCCACCTGGAGTAGGTGTTGCTTTAAAAAAATCCTGAAACACTGGGGATTTAGCTCAAGTGGTACCATGCGCACCTTGAAAGCACAAGGGCTCTGAGTTTATCCCCAGTGCCCCCCCCCAATTCTGAAATGACTTTGGGTAAGAGAGCTAAGCATGTGTTGCTTCCACTTCTTGGGTTGAAAGGAAGGTTATGTATATTGTCACACGGGGCTCTTGTTAAAACGATGGACACTGTAGGACCTTTGATAGGTCCAAAGCTTGTCTGTTTCTCCTTCCCAGCCCCTGCCATATTGCTCTCTGGACGATACTTTTGCATAGCTCAATGTGTAAAGGTTTTTGAAGTATAAATCTGAAAAACAGGGTCAGGGATTTAGCTCGAGTGGTACCATGCTTATCTTGGAAACACAAGGGCTGGAGTTTGATCTCTGGTACTATTAAAGAAAAAAAATCAGAAAAGTTGCAAAAATGGAACCAGGAATTCCTGTATACTCTATCATTATATTAACATTTTATATATATATTTTTTTGAGACAGGGTCTCGCTTTGTAGTTCAGGCTGGTCCTGAGCTCACTATGTAGCCCAGGCAAGCCTGGAACTCAGGAATCCTCCTGCCTCTGTCTCCCGAGTGCTGGGATTATAGGCGTGAGCCACCACACCCAGCACTGTGGTATGTGGTATTGATGGCTGGTGGCGTGAGTCTCCACGCCCAGCATTGTATGTGGTTTCCGGGGATTGAACTCAGGACCTTGCACTTGTGAGGCAGGCGCAGGAGCCACTGAGCTAACCCTCCGGCCCTGGAAAGGGTCTTCTTATGTCCTCAGACTTGCTCTCCTCTGCTTCAGCCTCCTGAGTATTAGCATTACAAGTGTGCATTTGCAGCCTTTCTTTCTAAGAGTTCACTGCAGACCTGACTGCCTGAAAGCCTAGGTTACTTCAGTGTATACTTCTTAAAATCAAGGACTTTTTCTTACAAACTGTAACACTTTTATCATTGTCAGGAAATTGACCTTGATACAGCATACTTACATAGTCTACTGACCTTGTTCAGATTTCACCAGTTCTGCCCCGACATCATTTTTTTTTTGCTTTTGAGACAGGGTCTCGCTTTGTAGTTCAGGCTGGCCCTGAGCTCACTACCTGACATCTTTTTTTTTTTTTTTTTTTTTTTGCTTTTTGAGACAGGGTCTTGCTTTGTAGTTCAGGCTGGCCCTGAGCTCACTATGGTGCCCAGGCAAGCCGCTGGGAACTCAGCAATCCTCCTGTCTCTGCCTCCCGAGTGCTGGGATTACAGGCGTGAGCCACCACATCCGGCATTGTGGTATGCAGTGTTGATTGTTGGTGGGCGTGTCTCCACACCCAGCATTATATGTGGTTACTGGGGATCGAACTCAGGACCTTGCGCTTGCAAGGCAGGCGCCGGAACCACTGAGCTAACCCTCCGGCCCCTACCTGACATCTTTTATGACACAAGAAAGACATTTTCTTCTCTGGTTAGGGAGCCCATCCAAGAGTACATGTGTCACTTAACTGTTACACGTCTTTTGACTCCTTTAATCTGGTCTTCTATTTTTTTTTTTTCTTTTGTGACCTTGACATTTTGGAGAAGCATGGGTTGTTAAGCCCTGTATTATTTTCCCCAAAATGCAAATGTTGAAGTTTTAACCCTCAGTATCTCAGAATGTGACTGCATATAGAGATGGAATCTTTAGAGAAGGGATTAGGCAAAGTATGGCTATTTCCATGGTCCTGTGCCCTTAGTTGAAGAGGGAATTTGGACACCCAGAGACCCACGGCTGCATGCTCACAGGAGAAAGATCATGTGACCATGCAGGGAAACGGTGGTTATGGTGAGCCCAGGAGGGAGGCCTCACGAGAAGCCTGCTGCCACACGGACTTAGGGCCTCTGGACATCGGAAACGTGAGAGAACCGATTGTGGTTGTTTACGCTCTTGAGCCTGTGGCATTTGGTCGCAGCAGTCTGTGTGAATCACCTTTCTATCACTGGGACAAAATAGCCAATTTAAAAAATTTAAAGGAGGAAAACCTTTGTCTATCTGTCTATATTTCTAAGTTCAGTTTTTTTCTACTTTTTTTTTTTTTTTTTTGAGACAGGGTCTTGCTTTGTAGTTCAGGCTGGCCCTGAGCTTACTATGTAGCCCAGGCAAGCCCCGAACTCAGCAATCCTCCTGTCTCTGCCTCCCAAGTGCTGGGATTACAGGCGTGAGCCACCACGCCTGGTGCTGTGGTATGTGGTATTGATTGTTGGTGGGCGTGAGTCTCCATGCCCAACATTTTATGTGGTTACTGGGTATCAAACTCAGGACCTTGTACTTGTGAGGCAAGCACCGGAACCACTGAGCTAACCCTCCGGCCCTACTACTTCTTTTTTTCTACCCATACTGAGGTTTGAACTCAGGGATGCTCTATCACTAAACTACATTCCCAGCCCTTTTCACTTTACTTTTAGACAAGGTCTTGCTAAATTGCCCAGATTGGCCCTGAACCGGATCCTCCTACCTCAGCCTTTCAAGAGCTGGGATTACAAGTGACCATGTGCGGGATTACACACGGCCAGTCAACCACTTCTTTTTTTTTTTTTTTTGAGACAGGGTCTTGTTTTGTAGTTCAGGCTGGCCCTGAGCTCACTATGTAGCCCAGGCAAACCTCGAACTCAGCAATCCTCCTGTCTCTGCCTCCTGAGTGCTGGGATTACTGGCGTGAGCCACCATGCCCGGCATTGTGGTATGTGGTATTGATTGCTGGTGGGCATGAGTCACCATGCCCAGCATTGTATGTGGTTACTGGGGATCGAACTCAGGACCTTGCTCTTGCGAGGCAGGCGCCGGAACCACTGAGTTAAATCTCCGGCCCCAGTCAACCACTTTTAATGAAGCTATTCTTGGAAGAACCCCTTCCTTTCCCCCAGAATTGGGCCTTCTCTCCTCTTTTGAATCTATTGGAATAAAAATAACAACTGTGACTTCTTACCGGTCTACTGTATGCTCATTTCAAATCAGGAATATTTATTTATTCTTTCTTTGTGCTGGGAATTGAATCCAGGACTTGATGCCTGTTAGGCAAATCCTTGACTATGGACCTACTTTGCTAGCTCTTAGGGATTTATAACTCACTGAACGCTTGTAACCTATTGCAAGGGTTAGATATAAACCCAGTTTTACAGAGCAAGAAACAGAACCCAAAGAGGTGAAATCACCCATCAGCCTTGTGTGACTGAAAACTTCTTCAGGCTGGAGACTAGATAGACTTCACTGGTGTATGACAGGACAGTCACACAGGCCTCTACACTTGGAATTTCACGTGTTTTAATGTTCTACTTCTGCTGTCAGGAGATATCTAATTTTTTTGTTTGTTTGTTTTTGAAACAGGGTCTCACTTTGTAATTCAGTCTGGACCTGAGCTCACTGTGTAGCCCAGGCAAGCCTCGAACTCAGGGCGATCCTCCTGTCTCTGCCACCTGAGTGCTGGGATAACAGGTGTGAGCCACCACGCCCGGCATTATAGTACTGGGGATAGAACTCCAGACCTTGCACTTGCCAGGCAGACACCGGAACCACTGAGCTAAATCCCCAGTGTCTGATAATTTTTGAGTGAGGGAATGTGCATTTGTATTTTGCTTTGGGTCCTGCAAACGTTGTAGCTGGTTCTGCATCTCATCCTGGAGACTTTGAACTCTAAAGGATTTTGCATTCAGGGAGCAGCATTAACAGGGCAACTGAAGCATGTTCCTGACCATGCTCAGTTATAGGCTGGGTTCCCCTCTCCAATCTGGAGACCACTCGAGGGCAGAAATAGTTCCTGAATCCTCATGTGACCTTGGTCCCCAACACTGAACCTGGCACAGAGAAGTGCGGGAAGTTCTGATGAGTGAAACAGTCATGCACTCAGGAACCAAAGTTGATTCTGCCAAGACAAAGGAGGGCCAGGTGCCCATGGATGTGTTTATTCCAAGGCTGACCCGAGGGCAAAGCACACTTGCCCTCTTTCCTCGGTCCTGCTGCCAAAGCCACTGTGAAATCAACTTCTTGTCTTTGACCTTTGCAGTTTGGGGAGGAAGACAGTGGCAGAAGTTACCCAGAGAATGGCTTCTCCCTGAAGGGAACAAAGGCTTCTGTTATGGACTGGGCTGGGGCAGGTACGGAACTGGAAAGGGTCTGCTGCCCTGCAGCAAAGTGAGAGGCTGGGCTGGGGCTGCTTCCTCTGTGGATTCACACACGCACCTCCCCCACATAGCCAAGCTGCACATTGGCTGCCATGGCAGATTTTCTTGTTAAAAGACAAAATGAAAACATACCTGTTTTGCAGACCTTACTGGGCTTTATTTGGAATTCTGGA
The DNA here is from genome assembly GCA_004025085.1 of Thryonomys swinderianus. NCBI lineage: Eukaryota > Metazoa > Chordata > Mammalia > Rodentia > Thryonomyidae > Thryonomys > Thryonomys swinderianus. The sequence goes on from PVIC010004125.1 coordinate 61,040, forward strand.
ACCAGGCAGCTGTCTGGCTCAGCATACTCTGTTGTCAGTAGGCAGGTTGTCTGTACAGTTGAAAGAGACACATTGACCAGAGAAGGGAGGTGTGGCTCACATTTGAATGTGGTTTCCAGCAGTTGGCTGCTTGTGATTGGCTGAGGCTCAGCTGCTCGTCAAAAGGGTGAGTCACAGAGCTGGGATATGGCTCAGTGGTAGAGCACTTGCTTAGCACACGTGAGGCCCTGGCTTCCAACCCTGCACAGTAAGCTATAGTCTGTAGTAAGCTATAGTAAACTATAGTCTAAGTTTCAGTTCCCTCTGTATGGAGAACTTAAAATTGATATGAGCAGTTTTAGGCCAATTTAACATCCTAAAGGCAGAGTTCACTCTCATCTTTGTGTTCACCCTCCTTGGGCTTCTAAAGAATCTGAAACGAGGGCTGGAGATTTAGCTCAGTGGTTCCAGTGCCTGCCTAGCATACGCAAAGTCCCTGGTTGGATCCCGGTAACCCCATACAATGCTGGGTGTGGTGACTCACACCCACCAGCAATCAGCACCACACACCACAAATGCCGGGTTTGGTGGCTCACGCCTGTCATCCCAGCACTCGGGAAGTAGAGGCAGGAGGATTGCTGAGTTCAAGGCTTGCCTGGGCTATACATAGTGAGCTCAGGGCCAGCCTGAACTACAAAGCAAGACCCTGTCTCAAAAACGAAAAAAAAAAAAAAAAATGAATCTAAAATGGTGTTTTGGGGGTTAACTTCATGAAAACTGATCCCCAAGATGGTAAGGTCACAAATAATCAGCAGAGTTACCTTCGATCCTGGTAGAGATGATCACCTTCCAGCCCCCGGTGGCTTCAGATCTGTAAACCCCAGCTTTGAGCCTTTCAGGTCTCTGCTCAGGTCACCTCTTCAGGAGGTCTACACCAGCACTGGGACCTCCTCCATCTTGCACCCCATCTCCACCAGTCTTTGTTGCTTTATTTTTCTCTGGAGCATTAAAAAAAAAAAATAACTTGCTCTGTTTAAATTGTTATTGTTTACTGTCTGACTTCCCTCATCAAAATCCTCTCTTAATTGGGAGAATTATGTTCTGCCTCTCAGAACAGAGCCTCTCTTGTAGCAATTGCTCAACAGATATTTGTTGGGTAAATAAATTCCCATTATACACGGAAGAAACTAGGTCTTGGGAAGGTTAAATCTCCAGGACAAAGCCATGCAGCAGATGAGGTGGCTAGCACTTTTTATTAAAAATCCATGGGGCTTCAAAAGGTTAAACGTGCTATTTCCAGCTGGGTGTGGTGGCGCATGGACCTGCAGTCTCATTTAGTGAAGGTGCCGAGGCAGGCAGATGCTTGAGCCAGGAGTTTGCACTCAAACTGGACTACCCAGTGAGACCTTGCCCCTCTCAAAACAACATAACAGGGACGAAGAAAATAAAATCTCATTATCTGAGACAGACAAGAGGTGCCTGACTGTCCTGTGATGACTGGGGGTGCTGTGGCTTGACCAGCAGCTGTCTCACACCTCCCCTTCATTTCCCTCCTTTGTCCTCAGTCCCCTGAGCAGGGACTGAGACAGCTTACCTCGGTGAACTCCTGTCATCTCAGTGCTACTCTCTGGGCCACCCTGACAGGAGGTGCCCCTTGCCTGTCAGCTGCAGTGCCCCTTCCACCTCTGTCACCCCGGGTCCTGCTGCTGCTCTGAAGAGGCCTAGAGATTGTCTCTAATGTGGTAAAAATCAGGGAGGGATCTGAGACCCCTATTATCGCCCCCAACAAGCTGTGACACACACAGCTAGCCCTCCTGAAGGTTCCCTGGTTTTGCCAGTTTTTGCAGGGATGAGACAATTGTCAGTCAAACAGCTGTGTCTCTGACATTCTGCCCAATTGCAGACATCTGGATGCCCCGTGTTCACTCTGGGAGACGAATTTGAATTAAATAATAGAACTGAATTTGATTTTTTTTTTTTTGAGACAGGGTCTGCTTTGTAGTTCAGGCTGGCCCTGAGCTCACTATGTAGCCCAGGCTAGCCTCGAACTCATCGATCCTCTTGCTTCTGCCTCCCATGTGCTGGGATTACATAGAACTGAATTTGAAATCCAATCAGTTGACTGGGATCGGAAGGCTTGGGTTTAGACTGATTTGGACCAATCAGAGGCCTGCCGCTACCATAGAAGTACACCTCTCTTTCTTCCAGGGTTGGTCTACGAGGGCTCCCTCTTGTGCTCTGTTCCTCCTGCACTGCATGCAGCACAGGCCTTGTTCAAATAAAGCCAGTGATCCTGTGAACACACTCATGATTTATTCCTCAGGTGGTGCGGGCAAAGAATTTCCTGGAAATCTACAAGTATCTGGAATATGAGGACTGAGTGTCACTTCAGAAAGAGCTATGCATACCTGGGGCTGTTAGACCTGACCAGCATCAGAGACCAGTGGCCAATGAAGATCAGTAACAGAGACCGTCCCCAGGAGGAAGGCTGACAGAAAGCATCTGGCATTTACCAGTGTCGATCAGCAGCAGCTGCCACTGGAAGAGACCAGCAACGGGCAGCATCATTGGACAGTCTCCAGTGCTAGGGCCCAGCACTGGAACAGTAGGGACTGAGGGTTCTCGGTACTCAGAGCCCAGGCTGCTAGCTGAGATGCACATTGCCAATTCGTGATTTCTACATGAACTGAACAAAAGAGTTCTGAACTGGGGCCGGAGGGTTAGCTCAGTGGTTCTGGCGCCTGCCTCACAAGCGCAAGGACCTGAATTCGATCCCCGGTAACCACATATAATGCTGGGCGTGGAGACACGCCCACCAACAATCAATACCGCATACCACAATGCCTGACGGGGTGGCTCACGCCTGTAATCCCAGCACTCAGAGGCAGAGACAGGAGGATTGCTGAGTTCTCGGCAGCTTGCCTGAGCACCATAATGAGCTCAGGGCCAGCCTGAACTACAATGTGAGACCCTGTCTCAAAAAGCAAAAACAAAAAAACAAAAAAACAAAAAAACAAAAACAAAGAATTCTGAACTGATTGGGCACAACTGAGGATGACAGGGACCACTTCCTTTTGGAGGGTCCCCAGAAGGAGCACAGACAGTGGTGATGATTGGCGCACTCTTGCTTCATAAGTGACAGCTGATCCCCTGAACCTTTGTTTCAGTGTTGTCTGTGAGTGGCAAGGTCTGAACTCACTCCCTGGCTCCACCCGAGTGACACTCACAACTGCCTTTGGGGCTCATGACTTGTTCTGTAGCCAGTTTCTATCTCTATCTCTGCCTTGTGCTTTTGTTTCACAATTTCTATTTCTTTTCTTTTCTTTTCTTTTTTTTCTTGACACAGGGTCTCTCTTTGTGGTTCAGGCTGGCCCTGAGCTCGCTATGTAGCCCAGGCAAGCCTGGATCTCAGCAATCCTCCTGTCTCTGCCTCCCGAGTGCTGGGATTACAGGTGTGAGCCACCATGCCCGGCACTGTGCTATGTGGTATTGATTGCTGGTGGGTGTGCATCTCCACGCCTAGCATTGTATGTGGTTACTGGGGATTGCACTCAGGACCTTGCGTTTGCAAGGCAGGCGCC
>PVIC010004126.1:0-11099 GCA_004025085.1 Thryonomys swinderianus
GAAGAAGAAGAAGAAGAAGAAGAAGAAGAAGAAGAAGAAGAAGAAGAAGAAGAAGAAGAAGAAGAAGAAGAAGAAGAAGAAGAAGAAGAAGAAGAAGAAGGTGTACAAATATTTTAAACCTAAAGGGAGAAGTTGGAACATTTCTGAGCTCACTGGACTGTCTGCACATGGCAAGAGTCAGTTGAACATGTCTCACCCACCCACAACATGCCTGTGGTCATGGCAGCCTGGCACTACACACATTGCCCATGAATGTCCCCATGTTCTGCCAGCTTGTCCTGTAGCCTGGCACCATAGAGTTGCATGAGGGGGAAGGGCAAGTCCTGTGCTATAAATTATTTTGGAGAAAGAAACTACATTCATATACTGTTATGCTTACAGCTACTACTGTCCTAATTTGTTATTAGTTCTAATAACTTACAAGTCACTTTTTATAAGTGTTGTGATTATTATTACAATGTATCAACTCACCTGGAGTAAGAAACGCCCAGTAGTTGTGGAAAGCCCAGTTCTGGGTGTGTCTATGCATGACTGACATGCAGGCCAGCCAATGAAGGGGGATGACCTGTCCTGTGCATGAGTAGCACCATCCAATAGGATTGCACCCTTGATGACTGTGTTGTGGTTTTGAGCAGCTCTCATCTTCTAGAGTGGTGCTTATTGCTGCCTTGGCCTTGGGACCTCTGCCTCAGGCTCCAGCTTCCTCAGCTTCCAGCAGACCCTTCTCGTGACTCTCCAGTGAGCTCCCCAGCTTCCAACTTTGGACTTCTGTGTGTTCTTGACGCCCCTCAGACCAAGCAGCTCCTGGATCCTCCACTCTGCAGCCCATGGCCAGTAATGGCACTGTGGACTCCCCCACGTCTGATCCTGTGAGCTACTAAGGAGCTCTGCTGCACAATTGGACATGTAATTTCTGTTGATTCTCTGGAGAATGCTAAATGGAACAAACGTGTGTCTAAGAGAAGACACAGCACACAGAGGTCAGCACTGCCCTGTTCAGGGACCCAGTGGGGGCTGGGAACACATTCCATGCATAGGACAATTGTGCTCTGCTCTGTGGCTGCTCTTACAAGGTGTGTGGGTCTGAAACAACAGCCCAGAAGATGAGAGCTTGAAAAGGGGTGCTCACAGAGGTACAAGAGCTCCAAAGCCTCTAGTAGCATCATTTATCTCCAGCTCTCACAATCTTTCCTGGGTTTGTGAGTGTGTAGCTCAGATCACAGCCTTCACCGTCATACAGCCAGTTTGCCCTGTGTCTGTCTGTTACCTTTGCCCTTTGTGTGCCTGTGTCCAACTTCTCCCAGCTATAAGGACACTGGCTATATTTCACTTAGAAGCCCATATTGCTAGAATGTCATATTAGCATGTTTCCAGCAAAACACAATAATTGACACCCACAACATAAAGGAGGAGAGGGTTAATGTGCCTCCTGGTTAGGGGGTTCAGTCCATGGTTGGCTGCTCCATGGTGGAAAAGCCTGGTGGAGGGAAGCAGAGAGAAAGGGAGGAGCCAGGGACAAGAAGATGCCCTCCCAGGTCTCACGCAGTGACTCCTCCAACCAGGCCCTGCCTCCCACAGCACAGTCAGCTGTGAACCCAGCCATAGATGGACCCACTGCTGGGTTCAGAATCCATGACCCATCACTGGCTGAAGCAGAGGATTTTGTGAGGTGTTTCAGGTCTAACCCTGAGAGGTATGATCTCCTTTAACAAAACTAATTATTCTTGCAATGTGATGCTGATCCTAAGCATGGTCACATGCTGAGACCTGCTGGTGAGGACTTCCACATCTGTCAGCCCATAACATTCACCCTCCCTTGGCAAGGACAAGGTCATCTGTGCTTGCTTACGGTGTTTGTGTAACTTCAAATCTTAATCCATTAGAATCAAGGTAATGTGTTAGTTAATTTCTTTATATCTACTCATCTTCCCTTGGTCCTTTCAGCAAGCCACATTAAAGTGCATGTAATGGTGCAGCACTCTGGAAGGCTGAGGCAGGAGGATTGCGAGTCTGAGCTCAGTTCAAGTGACACAACAAGATCTTATCTCAAAAATGTACACTTTTAAAAAATTCTAGGTATGTCGCTCAAATGAAAGCCTTGGAATTTGAAGCTGCGGCCCTGGCTCTTGTGGCCTTTGTCCTCCTCACATGAGCAGATCTCTCAGGGTCAGCAAGGAGAAGCACAGAAACACCATGCCACATGGCTCCACACACCTGTGGGAGAGGCAGGAGCATCTCCAAGCACATGGGAGGCTGGGACCTGGAGAGGTGTGTGGGGAGCCAGGACACAGCAGTGTTTGGCAACTCAAAGAGGGGACAGAAATAACCAGCAAAGCCCCTCCATGTGCAGCACAGGGTGAGAAGCCGTGACAGGACTAAGCAGGATGTGGACCTGGGCTTACACACTGGGCAGGCTGCAGCTCCAGATGGCCAAAAGTAAAAAAGTAAAAACAATAAAAGAAGAAGAAAAAGAGCCACAAGCAGCAGCAGCAGCAGCAGCAGCAGCCGCAGCCGCAGCAGCAGCAGCAGCAGTAGCAGCAGCAGCAGCAGCAGCAGCAGCAGCAGCAGCAGCAGCAGCAGCAGCAGCAGCAGCAGCAGCAGCAGCAGCAGCAGCAATAGCCCTGCTCGGTCTGAACATTTGCAGAGTCTCTGTCATTGTGCTCCCTTCTGGGAATCCAGCTGAGCAGAGCTGAAGGCAGACTCCCCAGAGACACCAGCTTTGCCAAAGCTGATGGCAGAGCATGTGGCAGCCCGGCCAGCTCCGGAGGCAGGTGGGGAGGAAGCTCTCACTGAGGGACCCAGGCGACAGGCTGTCAGAGCTCGCGGCTTGGACTCTCTCCCCCTCAAGATACAGAAGCTTTGAGCTCTGCAGCCTGGACAGCTGGGCTGAGCGAGCCGCGTCTCAGCCATGGTCAGCCACTTCCTTTGGAGACACTGTTTGCTGGCCATCCTGGCACCCTTCCCCACACCGCTGGCACCATGTCAGGGTGTGCACAGTGCGGGGGAGACAAGGCAGCAAGAGTGGGGAAGTGAGAACGGATGTTTCTAAAACGCGCTCTGAAGGCAGCTGCTCCAGGGACTGTCCCCTCCCTCACCTGCAGTTCCTGGATCTGTGTGAGATGTGAGAAGTCTGCGTGGGGTGGGCAATCAGGGCGGCTACTGAGACTCCAGAGAGCAGGCTGTGTCCTCACCCCCACCTCACAACACAGCAGCACCCTTCTGCTGGAGGGAGAATCCACAGGGAGCGACAGCCGTCAGCACCACGGACAGCACCTGCCTCTCCTAACCGCCCTGGTCCCCTAACTGAAGGTCTCCTACCAGCCACACTCAGCCTAGAAACCTCACTCGCCACCGTGGATGCCACCTAATGCTGAAGGAAGAATTCAAGACCTTGTTTCCTTACTGGGTCTCCAAGGAAGTGAGCTCATCTCTGGGGCTTTCTAAGGAAGGAAAAGACACAGCTCTGTCACTGAGGAGCTTAGCCCCACTCCCAGGCTGTGTGGGAAGCAGAAGGTCAGCATACTTCCCACATGCTGTTTTGCTTGGATAACAGACCCATGAAACATATTTTCTAATCTATTTCACCTGAACTAGTATATGATTGTGTTTCTAGTGGATCTGTGGTTGAATCAGTAGCCAAGGGGCACTGCAGAGCTGTAGAAACAGAACAAGTGGGAAATCAAGAGGCACAGTTGAAAAATATGGTGGATATGTAAGTCTTTTAAAAATGTGTTGCAGTAAAGACATTGGCATGAATTACCTTGAAATCCTTCTTCTCACTCTGAACATACTCATTCCATCATCCTTACCATTTTCTGCAGCAGTTCTAGAGTCCTCTTCCCTGAGGGTCTTTAGCTGCACTGTCCTGGTTGCCTCCGTGTCCTGAGTGGATCAAAATGTCTCCCTCTCACGGTCACTGTGACTTTAGGGAAGAACACGAGTCACACAGGGGTCAGATCCACTGACTGAAGTAGACGAGGACACAGCATCATGCTGTTATAAGCCGCCTTTCCACTGGTGGCGCTCAGCAGCAGTGGTCACCATATTTGTGATCACACCTGGTGAAGACCCTCAGGATAGAGGACTTGAGAGCTGCTGCAGGAAGCAGCCAGGAAGGTGGGATGAGTGTGTTCAAAGTGAAGGGAGGACTTCTTTATTAAGTTTATTGGTACCCTTTAGGTATACATTATGATCACATTCAACACTCAGAATTTTTACTTGTACATGATGTATTTTGATTCTCATTTTTTCCCATCCCTCTGCCCTCCCTACCACCATGCACCCCATATACATAAGCTCTGTTTTCATTTTTTTGTTCTTACCATCAATTCTTTTCTTTCCCTTCTTTACTTTCTCCTACCCCCATTTCTCTTTTCCCTTTGAACATTTACTTCCTATTCCACAGTACCTATTATATGTTCTGGAGCTCATTTATACCTTCAGTTTTCATATTAGAGAAATGATGCAGTATTTACACAGCTGTGTCCCATTTATTTCACTTAGGACTATGTCCTCAAGATATATCTATTTGAATATAAATGCCTCAAATTTATCATTATCTATAGCTGAGTAATACTCCATTTTATTAAAAAAAACTAAAGATGTAAATGAGCTCTAAAATGTATGATGGATATTGTGAAATAGAAAACATTCAAAGGGAAAAGGGGTAGGGATAAATAGAGAAGGAAAAGAAAACATTTGATAGTAAAAAAAAAAAAGGAAGCAAAGCTTATGTATACAGGGGTGAGAGTGTTGTAGGACGGGCAGGGAAAGGGAAAAAAATGAGAATTAAGTTGTTCCATATACTGATACAAATTCTCAATGTCACATGTGATTGTGATGTATATATAAAATGTACCAATAAAATAAATTTTAAAAAATAAAAACCAAATACATCTTCTTTATCCAGTCTCCATTCGATGGACATTTAGGCTGTTTACAAGACTGAGCTATCACAAACTGAGCTGCTATAAACATGGGTGCACATATATCACTGTGATATCAATTTTTTAATTCCTTTGTGTATATACATAGCAGGAAAGTAGCAGGGTCAAATGGGGCCTCTAGTTTTAGTTTTCTTGGGAATCTCTGCACTGATCTCCCCAGTGGTTGCACCAGTCTACTTTCCCACCAACAGTGGAGAAGAGTTCCTTTCTCCCCACAGTCCTGCCAGAATTTGTTGTTGGCTAATTTTGTGACAGCAGCCATTCTTTGAGGAGTGAGATGGAATTTCAGTGTTGATTTCATCTGCATCTCTCAAAGGACCAGCACTGTTGAGCATTTATTCATATGTTATTTAGCTCCTTTTACTTTTTCCTCTGAAAAGTGTCTGTTCATTTCAGATGCCCATTTTTGAACTGGGTCTTTAAATATGGGGGAGCTGATCTTTTAAGCTCTTTATATACTCTAGATAGTAGGCCTTTGTCTGAGAAACAGCTGGTAAAGATTTTTTCCCATATTGTCAGTTGTCTTTTCTCTCTGCTGGTGGTTTCTCTTGCTGTGCAGAAGCTTTTTAATAAGATGAGATCCCAGTTGTTGATTCCTTCTGCTAGTTCTCATGATGCTGAGGTTTTGTTCATAAAGTCTTTCCCTTTGCCACTATCTCTAAGAGTTCTACCTAACCTGTTTTGCAGCAGATTTAGTGTTTCTGTTATTTTATTTATTTACGACATTACTAAATTGCCCATGCTGGACCTAAACTTGCCAGCCTCCAGCCTCAACTTCCAGAAGGCTGGTATGATAGATTTTGCCACTACCTGGTGAAAGGAACTGTTTTCTATATCCCTGAAGATCTGTGAGCAGTGCAGACCAAAGGCAGAGAGGCAAAGGGGACCATGATGAAGAGTTCTTGACAGAGAACACACTGTCCCCAGAACAGCGTGAGACATGGGGCTGCTTTCCCAAGACAGAAAAGATGTGGGACACACTCAAGCTTGTCCACTCCTAGTTAGGGATGGCCCATTGGTTCATGAGAGCAGGATGTGTGCACACAGAAGACAGGCTTCCAGGTGCCTCCCTGCTTTCACTAGAAAGCTGCATAGAAAGCAGAGCTGTGCTCTCCTCTCAGGTAAGTGAAACAGAGCCTCACCTGCCACAGCTTCAGCCTCTTTCAGCTAAAAACACAATGTCTGAGCTTTAAAGTGAGACACATTCTGGGAGCTGTTGTCCCAGAGGCTGCAGACCACAGTCCGGTCTCACACACAGTGCTAAGGCCACACCCCACATCCTTCCATTGCTGCCAGCTCTTTTACTTCTTTTTTTTTTTTGCAACACGCTAGATGGAACCTTTCCACCGAGTTACATCCCCAGCCTTTAAAGAAGATCAGCAAACTTGCAGCCTAGAGCTCTGCTGCCCAGGGCCCTCTCCCAGAAGTCACACCAGCAGAAGTCCCAGCAGGTTCAGGCCCTTGAGGGGGTCTGCACGGTGGCATAGGAGGTGGCTCTGTGACTTCTCTATCAGCAGCAAGAGCAGGAGCCCATCCAGAGGTCGGGGAGGTGTGCAGGGAGGCCCAGACCACACAGGGATCCGGGCCTGGCAGACAGAACCCATCATGGGGAAACCCCACCCCCAGGAACCACTTCCTGGCCTCAGGGCTAATTAAGAGTTGCATGTGGCCAGAGGGTTGGTGCTGAGCTATTGACAGTTGTCCAGATTAGACATAATCCACTGTCTGTGGCATCAGGGATCTTCCTGGGCTCCTGCTCCTGACAGCGCTCTGAGTGCTGCACTCCCTGTGGCTAGACTGACTGAGTTTGGGCCAAAAGTGCAACTAGGCAAACAGGCTCCTGGAGCAGCAACTGGGGACAGAGGCAGCTTATCTTTCAGATGCTTCCTCTTCCTTCTTTACCCCTCCCTCTCTCTGTCCCTGTTTTCTGTCCATCAGTATTGAACCTGTCAGCTTTTCAGTCACTGGGACACATTACCCGACACTCACACTGAAAGGAAAAGAAGTTCATAGGACTCACAGTTTCCAGTGAATTCAGTACAGTCAGCTGCTCCAAGCCAGGACTGTCATGGTGGAAGGGTCTGGTGGAGGGAAGCTGCTCGCTCCATGGTGGGTGGCTAGGTAGGGAGGCAGGGGAAGAGGTCGCAGGCAAAACCTTATGGCAAGGGAGGAGCCAGGGACAAAAGCCACCCTTCCAGCTCTCATCCCAGTGACTCCTCCAGCCAGGCTCTGCCTCCTACAGCACAATCAGCCCTGAAGTCACCCATGATGGACCCACTGTGAGCACAGTGCTCCAAGACCCCCGTCACCCTCCAAATACACAACAGTTTTGAGGACACTTTAGGTCTACATTTTGACAGGGAGCCTCAGGCTTTGCCCTAGCCTCGGGTGCCCTCCCTGTAGGTGTGAAGGTGCATATACTTGTTCACCAATTTGGAGACTTTTCAAGTTGGTCCACAAGTGCACACTGGACAGTAGGCATGTGTAGAGAGCTATTCCAGGCTCAGGACCTGAGCTGAAATCCCAGCAGAGCCACTGTCCAGGAGAAGGAGATCGAGGACGGATCTCATGAGGTCATTACCAAGCTCGGCACTGCTTTGTTGGGTGTGACAGTGGCTTTGGGTTGTTCACAGTGCATCTCTGGACAGAATACACAGAAAACCCCAAGCCGGGGAGTGTCCTGTCGAAGGAATAGGCAGAGGCTCTGTCTGTCCCACCAGGCCACTGCAGAGGCAGCTGCCACCATGAGGGACCATGAAGGTAGAAACAGCCAGCTGTGGTGTTTGGAAGTGGAGCTGGTGGCTGGCAATTAGGAGTAGATAAGGTCATCGTGTCCGAACTCCTGGGATCCTGCTTTCTTCCTAGAAGAGTGTCCCAAGGAGACTCTCGCAGACCACCCACAGGGCACTGAGTCTGTGAACAGAGCATTCATTCATCGCTGCCCTGTGACTTTCATGGTAGAGAACTCACCACAGCTGTCGAGCCGGTGTGAAGAGTGACAGGCTCTTAAAAACCTGTGACCCAAAAAGTGAGTCTGCAGGTCATGAGTTTCCAAGGATGTGGGTCTCAGTGCGTGCTATTGTGTTCCTACTCCTTTCGCCCCTGACAGTTTGTTGCTATGACATCCAAGGGCTAGAAATCCTGCTGCCAAAGGGTTCAAGTTCTTGATTAGAACTTCAAACATTCCAATGACCTCCAACTTTAAGAATATTTTGTGTTCTTCTCCATTGCCAAGAATAGGATTCCTTAGGTAATGGAAGGAAAGACGCCAGAGAGGCTGTTTCTGCTGTGCCTCCATGTCAAATACCCTAGAGGTGGAGGGACAGTGCTGTGCAGCAGTTTGCTATTGTGCTGTGGAAAGTTGGTCCAGGGTGCTGTGGAATCCGTGGAGGTCTTTCTTGAGGAGAATAGAGCCTGGACTCATCCTTGAAGTAGAAATGAATTCAGGAAAGGAGGCGCCGAAATAGGGTAACAGCGATAGTGGAGCCACGGGGGATGGAAGAACCAATGAACTGGTGTGTGGACAGATGCATGGGTGGATGGGTGGATGATGGATGAATGGATAAAAGGATGATGGATGGATGGATGAACACACAGATGGATGGACTGATGAATGCACAGTTGGATGGGGGGACAACGTGCTCCTGGAATATCAAGTAGATTTGTCTCGGGTAATAAAGGAGATGGGATGAGAGGGGGAGAAACAAGACATGCATATGGGAAAAACCTCTCCTCAAAGCTTGGCATCTTCCAGTCTGGTTCAGTTCTACCCTTCTGGTGTGAGATGCTCTGAAAACCAGACATGCTTTCAATTTTTAATTTCCTGATAAATTTATGGACCTGAGAATTCTTCTCATTGGTAGCTCATTGTTCTTCCTTACTTTTCTGTAAAATCTCTTCTTGTTATCACTTGCCCACTTCCTGTCATTGACTGATTGATTTTAATTGTCAATCATTTTAATTGTCTCTTGTGAATTTTATCAACTGTGTACCATAGATCTTCTCCTGGTCTGGAGCTCAAGTCTTACTTCATTTGTAGTTATTTCCCAGAAATACAAGTTTTCTTCTTCCTCCTTTTTTCCTTTCTACTTCAAAACACATTTGTGTTTCTTAACTTGATTGGTTATTTCTGGAGGGTATTATTTTTTAAACCCCAAAATTTACAATCCATTTCTTTATACAGTCTTATCATATTTTTATTTGGTTTTCATAAACAAACCTTAAGACAAGTTATATTTTATAGCATAATGTGGGAATCTGAGTCTTCAGTAGAGTTAAATACTTTTCCTGGTGCCATTCATTCATTTTTTTGACCACTGATGTTTCTGGATTTGTTTTGTTTTCTATTTCACTGATCATTTGTATGTTCCTGCACAAACTGCACATCTTCAGTGTAGAACCTCTATGCATGAAAATGAAAGTGTCTTCAAGGATTTAAATCTCCAATAGTTTTCAATATTTCAGAAAAATGATATTTCCTTGTAAAAATTTGCTTGTGATTTATTCATTTTTAGTGCTGGCATTACATCAGGAGCTGCATGTGGCTAAGTATTTGCTCTGACATTAAGTTACTTCCTCACTCTGTTTATTTTGTCCTACACTTATTTCTAAGTATTTTATTTTCCTCCTTTCCCAAGGTGTGTCACTGTGGCTGCAAAGTACAATTGATGCTTAGATAATGATCTTAAATCCCTAATCCTGCCAAGGTCTTATAATAATACTCATTTATACATAAACAAGTTTGTATGTTCTCTACAGAAAAATCTCATCTGCAACTAATGGCAATTTCACTTTTAATTTTCTAGTTCACAAATATTTTTGCTGGCGTTATTTCTCTCACTAGAATATTCAGTATAACTTTGATAAGAACATGAGGAGCATCCTGTCTTTTTCTGAGTTCAGAGGGAATTATTTAACCTTTCCTCACTTAGTAAAATGCTCTTAACATATTGAAGAAGTTCCCTTCTCTTCCAATTTTGCTAATCATTTTTATCTTAAGTGGATGGCAAATGTTAAGTTAATTTTTGCATATGTTTAGATTCCTTTTCTGTTTTAATGCATTAGTACTGTAAATTGTACTAATAAAATTTAAATGTTGAATTAAATCATGCATTCCTGGAATAAATAACACTTTTTCAGTATCTATTCCCTTTTCTATAAATTACAAAATTAAGTTTGTTAATTCTCTGCTTAGATTTTTTTCATGTGCATCCATAATTAAAGTTGTCTTTTAATATTTGTTTCTTGTACTAACTGTACCTAATTTTGGTGTTAAAATTAACTGTCCTCACAAAATGAGTTGAGATATTTTCCCTCATCCTCTCTTCTCTGGGAAATTTCAGCCATGATTGCAACTTTTGGTTCCTAAGATGTTAGATTGCTTCTCTCTTAAAAATACTTTAGCTATTAATCCATTTCCTTTAACAGTTAGGAAACTTTTCTGTTTGCGTTCAGGATGCCTAGGACAGTTAATTCTCCCTACTGTATCTTCCATCTTGTCTAAGTTTTCTCCAAATGCATTGGTGTAATACAGAGTAGTTGAAATAGCTTCTTCTGTTGTTAGTCTTTTCTACCTCCTTAGTAACATTCTTAACATTCTTAATAACTTGTTAACTTTATTTTTTGCCCTTTCAATCTTCCAGCAGGTTATAAAGTTGTTACTGTTATCAAGAACATTACTGATGAAGTCACTAAATTTTGTTTTCTCTTGTGTCATTCCTGGTCATTTCTTTATTGTGTCTCACCTTTCACTGATGTATTCATGCTGTGCTTCATTACCTATTTCATACTTTTATGTCTAGCTCACTATTTTTCAGTCTATTTAAAATTTAATTGCGGTGGTCTAATGGATCCAAGCCCAAATGTTTCACTACGTGAACAGCACAGTTCTACAAATAAACAATGAACAGTAAATAAATAAAAGTCCACACGGTGCTGTGCCATCGCTCCATAGGAAAACCAAACCACTCCCTCGGAAAAGCCTGTATAGGTGGAGAGTGAATCACTTGCCACAGGCTGCTTCAACGTAAGCCTTGCTCTCACCCCGACAGTTCTAGGAAGAAAAGGTGAAAGGACAGGAGAGAAACCTCAGAAAATGTCCTGCCAGCCGCAGGCCTGTGTGTCTCCTCCAATTTCTCTCCAGCTTCCCCTCGG